>OX346245.1:15207230-15364133 GCA_947049315.1 Epistrophella euchroma | reverse complement strand
TCTGATGCTTCAGATTATGTTTTTAACTTTTTTTAAAAAAGATATAATGCCAAATATAAACGAAAGATCTGTCTCAAAAGAAACAACTGGCCAAACTGAACTAGACAACAGCTATTATAATGCCCTCCTCCGTAGTGGAAAAATTGGAGATTTTTATGAACGAAGTAGCTCCAAGATAACAGCAGCCACTGATAAAAGCAAGCAAAACCGGACAAAGAAATTTTATATTATATGAGCGTTTTTTCACAAATAAAAAAAATAAAAAAATTCCAAATTCTTCACCTGAATATTTTCCTTTAGTTGCGCATAGGCTACCCCTATTTATCTAAGCAAAGTAAAATTCACACCTCTTAAATGAAGACTCTTTAAAAAGATCAATTTTAGTATTAGGTAAGTCAATTACTAAGTTTACTTTTGCACTTAACAAAAAATTTACTATTACAAAAACCCCCATTCCGAAAAAAAATACCTAAATTTAAGTACCCTTGAACCTTCAGATTCATATAGTTTATTGCTGCTGCTGCCACGAATCACATCAAGTACACACTTGAAAACTTCATAATATTTACAGATTCACCTCGCTTCAAGTGGTCCCATCGTGATTGTGTGTGTTATAAACATTTCATCAACCTAAGTGGTCTTCTTTCCTTCCCCTTGATGCCGCTGCTGTGGCAAAAAAAGGCAATTGCATTGCCACCTTTTGCGTCTTTGTCCTCCTTCATACGTATATGTACATTGTACATGTACATACATTATAATGTAGGTAACGTTACATACTTTGCCATACATTTTCAACAGAAAAAGTTTATGACATGGAAAATTTAGTTTTCGCTCCTCGTGAGTTTCTCGTCATCGCCCATTTGTTTTCCTCAATTTGTTCGTCTTTTCATCTCGTCCTTTAAAAGTCCTTTAGCATACGTAAAGTTTATTTTATATATCGAAAAAGTATGAAAACATATGTGAGTGAGAGTGTGGAAATGGAAATTGCTCTTCATTGTCGGTTGGTGGTAAAGCAGGCGCGCGGTGGCGGTAGAAATGGCGGCAGTGATGATGGTGACGGATTCTCGTCATATCGTCATCATCCTCTCATCACCAAGTTGTGTTACAAATTTCCAACTTTTAAATTTCCTCACAAAAGGACCCAATCAGTTGCCACTTGAGGAAAACATACGTTCTTTCCCTTCCGAGAGCGTTTTCAACACTCGAGTTGTTTGAAACTTTCAAATGAGTTGGAATTATTATTCGCATCGGTCTAACTTTAAAAATATGAATAGTCCTATGGCTGCAAGGATCAGCGGCTTTGCCTTAAAATAGCCCCCACTACTCTGGTTGGTGATGATGGGTAGCGAATGTGCTCCGCATTTTCTAGTTCTTCCGTTGCAGCGTTAAAAAAAAAAACTTTTCCACACTTCATCGGGGAGAAAGGATACCTATTTTTTTTTTCTCAACTTTTATTTGCTCTTTCGACCCGCCTTGGTGGGATCAATTATGAGAAAAGGGCAAGAAGCAAAAAAAAAAACTAAGAATTGGTATAAAGTTAAAAGCACACACAAATCAAATTAATTTTCGCTCTCTTGCAAGGAGCCACGCCCACTTGAACTTTTAGTTCAACACGAAGCCAATCATAGGACTATTCACAAATCCCTGATTATTATTCCAAATGATCCGTTTAAGGTCCTTTTTTGTGAGTATAAAGTTCTCCCTGTATAGAGAGAAAACATTTTTTTTTTTCAATTTTATTTGTATGCAAAAAGGAGTTTGAAAGGAATTATTATTGAGTTTCAACAGAGGAATCTAGTAATGGTGCGGCTGTATCCGGCGCTTGCTTCTTCTGCATCACCATCTGGTGATGGAGGCAAGAAATAGTTCACCATTCAAGAAAACTTGTGCTGAGGTATGAATTTTAAACAGAATCATTTTGAGATTTCTGGTTAATAGGAATTAGAAGGACTTTGATAGTGCTTTGCCCTTATAACTGAAAATTGTTTAAAAAAAAAGTAATAATTCTTACGGTCTTTATGACAAATGAATCATTGGATTATAATGATTACTATTGTATCCATAAATGATTTTAATAAGCACGTGTAGAAGATTCCTATTGATTAAATTATTAATAAAGGTTACTATAATTATAATTACCCAGGTCCTTACATTACACTATTTCAAACCAATCAGATCAAATTATTTGTTATAGATTCCCTGAAGGGATGACATATTGTCAGCGTGCACAGAAATTCGAATTAGATACATAAAAATGAATTATAAAACGAAGCGGCGGCAGCGGCGCGGCGGGCGCAGAGTGGTTCAGGTTATATGGAGAGGCCGTCATACATCTATAAAATCTGAACCAGACAACCGATTTGAATGAAATTTTCGGACATGGTTGGATAGAATAAGGTATCATGAGAGAAAATTTCCGCCCATCGAAACGCCCTTTTAAAAAAAATGTCTTCTAACTGCCATAGTTGATATAAATTAGGGGTGTGTTCTTTGAAAAAGTTGTAGATGACGTAATTTCATATAATTCTTTATTACTAAGTTTTTTGCCACGCCCACTTTATGGGGCGTTTTTTTTTTACAAAAAAATTTATTTTTGGACCGATTTCTTAGAAAACGATACAAGTTGCTGTAAAAACAGGCACACAAAAAATAAAAAAGAAATATTTACCACGCCTACTTTTGAAGGCGTTTTTCACAAAAATCTTATTTATTAAATCTTTTCCTAAAAAAATGTGTTGAAAATGCAGCACGTACTTTAATTTTCTTCTTTTTTTTTTGTGTTTCCAGTTGCAGTTTCTGCCAAATTTGCTCTGGATTTTCTCAGTCTTCATTTATGTTAAAATGTTTAAAAAAAAATTGATTTTCTTATTGCTATATTCCATTGAATTTAAAATTGAAGGTTAGATCATGTACGAAAAGTATCACACGAGAAAAGTATCAAGCGAAAAAACTTGTAGGAAAAGTTTCATGCGAGAAAAGAATCTTGCTAGAATCATGTCATGGGAGCAAAATATCATGCGTGAAATATATCATGCGATTAATAGAGAATTTTTGAGGAATATTTCATGCTAGAAAATGTCATGTGAGAAAAATATAAGTCTAGTGCTAGAAATACATATATCATGTAAGATAAATACCTTGGCAGAAATATGTTATGCGAGACATGTATGTATATGTTTATATGATGCAAGAAAAATATTATGCGAAGAAAGTAATATGCGAAAAATATATAACATATGTTAGAGAAATATTTCATGGGAGAAATTTATCATATGAAAAAAGTAGTAAGCTAAATAAATAAAGTAAACAATTTTGTATCATGTGAGAAGTGTAGCACACCAGAAAAAAATATCATCCGAGATTAAAATGTCATGGGAAAAAAATATTATGTAAGTTTTCACTGGTCTTCTGCCATGAAACTTGATGCTTTTGCCAGACTTATGACTAAAAGGTTGAGCTCTCTAAAACTATCTCTTGCGATAAGCTTCGCGAATAGTTTTTAGGCTTTGAAATTTCGCCCATTTAAATCCCGCGTTTGATCGCTCGCATAATAAAATCTTGCAATTATAATATCCGGATTTTCATAATGTCGCAGTTACAAAATCCTTTTACAATCTCGCAATTACAAAATTCAGAAAAAAATAAAATGGTGCCATAAAATTAAGTCCAATATAAGCAAAATGTTGGACTTTATTGCAATGTAAAAGGAACAGACAGAGGCAGCTATGCATGTCAACAGTTTTGTTGAACATCAGTTGCCGCCTGAAAACAAATTAACGTGCCATATTTTCTGAAAAAAACTTGCCAAAAATATTTGAAAAAAATATTATGAACAATTTTATTACGGGGTGTAGTACAAAATCAAAGTAAATCATTTGCTTCAATTTTGTCGAAATTCGCTTCATTATAAAAATCGTGTTATATTGAACTTTTTGGTGCCACGGTGCTACACGGAATTTATCGTGTCAAAAAAGCACGTTCATGCCTCTTCGGCAACGCTGATCAGTACGTTTATTATTTTTTAATTACGTGATAATTAAAAAAATAAATAAATTTGGTGGCACAACGGCTCATGAAGAACCAGGGCCTAGTGGCTTACAACTCTCAACCATTCCTGTATGTGTGTCTGCAGGGCGGCCCTTTTCTGTGACAGGAGATACTCTTAGAGGAAATGTCACTTCCTCGCAAGAGGCAGTAGCCCGGAAAAAAAACTTAAGGTGGAAGCGGCTGGTATTGAACCCAGACCTCTGGCATGCCAGTCTAACGCACTTACCATTACGCCACGGGCTACTACTGCGAGATAATTAGTGTGCGATTTTAAATTGCAAGATTCGGGTAATATTTACCAAATTTTTGGGTGTGATGCAAGATTTTTAAAGTTGGATTTTGTTTATTGATTTGCGATATTTCGTTTTTCGAGATTTTGGTTTGCGAGGTATCGTAGCTCATTCTTTGTTATATTGAGGTGTGATGAATCCCAGGCTTACAATAGTACCCCGCAGAAAAATTTAAAAGCCTAAGCCCGTTCCCGGAAGTGTTATCATGAAAGCTGCATAATGTTCTGCTATACTATTGAACCAAAGACAACGTCCCCTACTTTACGAATTCGGATCTGCCAAGGATAATCTTGACCTCATAACTTGGGGCACATAATCCATTCATCTCCTCGAGAAGAAATTAGAAAATTCTTTATTGGTTAAGTTATTTTACTCTTCAGTAGGGATTGTGGGCACAGTTTTAACGTTAATGTATACAATCCGGAAGCCCGAGACTACTTGCTAAGTCATCCTCACCACAAAATCATAACCAAAAACCGTCCCTTTCAGCAAGAATTTCCGTCTTTCGTCTTTTATATGCCCTCTCCAATCCATTGTACTCCCCAAAACGCAAATGGCTTTAAGATCATCTAGACAGGTCGTGGTCTCTGTTTATGGTCGGGACATTCCACATTAATATTCAGGATTCATTGCACTTATTTTGTTTGCTACGGTCCGGGTCGTTAATATTTGGATCATCTATATCCATCCGAGTCTTGTCGTTGCTTCCGAACGGATTAATAATTTTGTCCAGGTATTAACTTCAAATAGTATAATACCCATCCGACCAGACAATGGGTGGAACCGCTTCTCCGAATATGTGCCCAAAGCAGGGGTTTACTGGACTGCAACCGTTGTTCTTATCTAGAGAATTCTTTCGCTACCGTTTTTCTGAGAGAGAAAGTATACTATTAACACTCTTTAATTGCAGACTTAACTGTTCAACTGATAGATAAAAAATAACCAAAAATACAACAAATTATTTCATTTTATTTTCATCTGCGAAAAATTCAATTTCCAAACTTTTAATCGAATTTTCACATTCGTGTTCAATTTGTTATGCAAATAGAAAAATAAAATGTTTGATGAATATATACTTTTACAACACTGTGTAAATTTACATATCCCTACCTCTGGCTAGCTATAGGTACTCCAAACCCAGAAAAACTTTAATTGCATGCAGAGTTATATTATTCTCTATCAATTTTCCAAAAACCAAAACA
The DNA here is from genome assembly GCA_947049315.1 of Epistrophella euchroma. Classification (NCBI taxonomy): domain Eukaryota; kingdom Metazoa; phylum Arthropoda; class Insecta; order Diptera; family Syrphidae; genus Epistrophella; species Epistrophella euchroma. The sequence goes on along the minus strand of OX346245.1, from coordinate 15,358,594 downwards.
ATTTTACTTTTGAATTTATTTATATATGCATCTGGGTGGAAGTAGATTGTACAATTGAGTTGAAAATTGGCTTTCAGTTGAATTTACAATAATGTTTCAAGGCTTTAACCATATATCTTTTGTCGAATAATTACTGTTGGAGATGCATAACGCCTGGTTTGAGTGGGAAATCATCATCAAGAAGACTGCGAGTAACATTCACTGGCAGAAGGGGTATACAGAAATGTAGTTACCTAAACTGACTACGCCCGAAAGCTCAATAACTAAAAGTAAATTGAAAACTCTAAACATTTCCACAGACCAAATACTATACTTGGACCTTGGACTGGTACCTAGAGAACAGGACTTAAAATTCCATTCTCTATCTCCATCTTCTATAAAATGAACTCATTCATCAGAGTGAAGCCTTTGGCCGACACCTTCTTCACACCATAAACCCGACCATCAGAATATCAAGACCCGATAAGACTAGCAACATGCTCTTTGGGTATAAAGTTAATTGAGTTTTGAATTGCTCCGGAATGTTAGTAGGTATATGGAAGAGTTCAGGTCTGGAACTCTGGACTCTGACCGGCTCAAGCTGATGCTATTTACCACTGTTGCACAACGACTTTACATACGACGTACCGTACATCCCTCTCACTGTAGTTATTTTGTACATCATTTTTTTTTTTCTGTTTCGTAGTCTACGAGAGTGTATGCTTTGCCTTTTCCTCGTCGTTTGTTACAAAGCATGGACGATGGAGTCGTGTATGGAGCGTCCAGTTTCTATACAAACCCATAGAAAGATAGATGGACAGATGAAGATAGAGAGATAAACAAAAAATTTACACTAGTCCAACACTGGAATTACAGATGGAGCAAAGTAAATGAGTTGACACCAATTTCGTTTTGCAAGCGCTTAAGAAACCACCCGCTGCTGCCACCATCACCATTTAGCCAGCGGGTTTGATGTCAGATAATGACTTTTGATAGTTCGCTGCAGTGAGGCAGGAGAGGAGAGGCGGGGGGGTAGATAGGAAAAGTTGCTTTTTATTTAAATGGTTGATGTCTTCCTTCATGTCTTCTGCTGCATTTCCCCCAAATAGGCAACACAACAACATCAGCTCCAGCTCCACCAGTATCTACCCCAAATGCAATTGCAAGAAGTAATGAGCTATGAAAAGATTCAAAAAGTTTTGCACGTCATGATAAATGAGAGTACGACGAACCCTCAGTTATAGCTTCGTCGTCGTTGTCGAAAAACTGGCGGAGGCGTGCGCTTAAGGGTTTACGTTTGCTTGCATTCATTAATTCATTATAAGTCAGAGTAAATGGTTTTTGCTAAATGAATGCATCCCAGATCTTCAGCTTTAGGGGATTATAATTTTGGTGTATAAAGTTTTGTATAAGGGGCCGTGAGAGTTTAATGATAAATTGGTGATAAATTTCGATTTGAATAGTTAATTGGCAAATGAAAGAACGTCTCGAGGGTTTTGTCTATAAAGAGGGAGTTGAAGAACAAGAAAACTTAGTCTAGACCACAAGAGGGAGGCTTGAGAAGAGGGTTTTCTTTAAATGAAAATGCATTGCAGGAACTTTTGTTTTTCATCAAATTGTAAGTCCTTAACTATTTAACAAAAGGCTTTTTATCTTGTATCCTTCTTAAGGACGTTAACAGATCCTCCGAGCTTTAGTTGTCGAATAAATAATTAAATTGTCATTAGAAATTTTATCTAAATTTAAAATTCAAATTGGTTATTTAATTTTTGTATAAGCTTAAAATCATTAAAACAAGTTATAATTTTGTTTTATACATCTGATGTTGCCATTTATCAAAATTTCCAATCAATCATTTAATTTTAACAACTGTCTTTGTTCACAAGAAAAGGATACACGTATATACCAAGAAGCTTTTGTTAAATTAATGAGTATAAACGACAGCTTTGCTGATAGTTAGATTTTCGCATATGATAATTAATATTGTTTTTTAAACTTTGTAATAATTTATTATCGAAGTAATTTGGTCATTACTTTTTTTTTAAGTTAAAATCCATTTTAATGGTTATAGAAGAAATATATAAATAATATTATTTTTCAATTCCCTACCCATGAAGGAGTGAGCTGCTTTGCTGGTTTTAGAATATCCCTGTTGTTTTGATTTTTGGTTGTTGTTGAGAGTGAAATTTGAGAAGGATCTAAGCACAGATTACATTATCAAGATAAGGAGGATGTAGGTAGAGAATATATAAAAGACGTCCAAGAGAAGTGTGAGGGCAGTTTAAATGATAAAAAAATTGTCTAAGATTGCAAACACTTTAGTTTGGCACAGAGAACTAATTCCATCATAGTATTTAGTTTTCGTTTATGTTAGTGGGAAATAAATGCAATTTTATTAAGTGGACTTTAATGCTTTTTTTGTCTATAGCTAAGGTAGTTCTGCGCTCAGACCGAAGAAACCAAGAAAACCGGTTTTTGTTTTGAAGAGTTCAGAACTCCAATTAATTTTTAATTTTATTTGACCTTCCAATTTTATACAAACTAATTTTACATAAAATAATATATCACTGTATTTCACATAATTTTTCAGTAGGTTTGCATTAATAACTAATACGGTAATTCATATACTGGGTTAGAGAGGGGACTACGGACATGGAGTCGAAACTCAAGGCGTAAATACTGCAATGGGATAGGGTCCTCGGGCCCAGTCGAAACTGAAAGCACAAGTACTACAATTGGATAGAGTCCCCAACAGCGTTGCCGCCCGAAAAAAAAAATTAACGTGGCACATTTTTTGAAAAAAACATTATCCGGGAGTTGATATCATTTGTGGTTCTCGAAACATTCGAGCCGAAAAATATTTTTAAAAAAATTTTTTTTGCAGTTTTTTTTTGGCCTGGAAAAAAACCGTCAATTGATTTTTTTTACAAACCTTTTCAATTACTAATTTTGGTATTGTGTGTAAGAATAAAATTATCCAAGAGTTGATATAATTGGTTGTTCTTGAGATATTCGAGCCGCAAAAGATTTTTTATGAAATTTTTAGCATTTTTTTGCAGTTTTTTTTTGGCCTAAAAAAAAAACCGTTAATTGAATTTTTTTAAAAACTCTATCGATTATCAACTATAGCCTTGTGTGTTAAATAAAATTAACCCGAAGTTAATATCTTTGTGTGTTCTCGAGATATTTGATATTTTTTTTACAATTTTTAATGCTTTTTTTTAATTAAAAAAAAAAAACTATGGATTGATTTTTTTTTAAGTATGGCCAATTTTTCACTACATCATTATGCATAGATTGAAACCAGGCCGAAGTCAATAGCATTTATTGTTCTAGAGATATTCGAGAAACAAGCCATTTTACAACATTTTTTTTTTTTAAATTACTACAATAAAAAAACCGCTAATTGAATTTTTCTGAAAATTCTTTCTGCACGTTACGGCTTTATTATCTGTAAAATAAAATTTATTTAAAGTCGATATCTCAATGCGTTCTCGAGATATCGTGAACGAAAAAAAAACTTCCGAACGTACGTACACAGACATTTCTCTAAAAACAATGTAATCCGACTCCAGAGCCCTCGAAACGCCGAGAAATGTCAAAATTTTCAATTTCAAAAATCGGACCGATTACAATAACTTCCAATAGAAAGTTAAAAAGGGAAATAAAAAAAAGTGCTATATTGAAAATTTTCGTGCCACCGTTCCACGAGGAAATTATCGTGTCAAAAAAGCACAATCGTATCACTTCGGCAACGCTGGCTCTTCGGCGCCAGTCGAATAAATTCACAGAAACAAATTCCAAAATTTTGAAACAATCTAGTAAAACACGGACTCAGCATTTATTTTTTTTTGTGCTGCTCTTATTATATTTATTGGAAGAAGTCAGTGTGAATTATAAAGTGCAGAAAAACTTGTCCAACATTTCATAAACCTTAAGTCCGTTGGCTGGCTATATGTAACATCTGCAACCCCCAAGATTTAAGTTTCACCGTTCAATTTTTAAATTCAATAATAGTTAAAGTTACTTTTGGGTTATCATTGAGGACGATGTGCTGGCACGTAGAATAACGGTTTGGAGAAGAAGAAAAATGTCTATCTTCGTTACAGGGCTAAATTTCCATAGAAGGAGGGGGGGGGGGGGGGGGAGGGGACAGGATTTAATTAGATACCATATTAACAATGGTTTTAGCTTAAGTTTCTTTTAAATGTAAAATAAATTATGTTATGTAAGAAAACGTCCCATGCTGCATTCCTTTCAGCATATGTACTGGAACACTAATCCACGAGAATTGTTTTTCAACCCAAAAACACATGACGTCACGGAAATTGTTGTTTTGATTCAACATTATTGAGTTCACACTTACTTTTACCAGTAAAAAACGTACTCAGTTAGTATAAAGTACCCCTTTCGGTCGCGCTCAAGTCATATAAGAAAAATAGTAAACTTGATTACAGAATAAGTCGATTCGGTCATTTAGGTGGTTAGAAGATTTCGTTCTTCTGACTTCCCACCACCAGAGGTAAGGGGTCTTTGTTTAGAAGTTAAGAACTTTGTGATTGCCAACAGGGCATTTGGTACCTGTCGATCTATCAAGCCTTTGCTTGGTTAGAAGCCATTAACCTACCGAAGTATTAGTGCGAAAGCCTGCCGGTCCGAAAGCCACCAGGGGCGTGGTACATGTACTATGTTCTACTAGGGCGCCTTAGCCCTATTGGTCTATCAGAGCGGAACCCGGCTGTTCTGTAAGCAACTAGAACAGCACCGATTATAACTGAAGCGGTCGCATCGACCTGGAATCCAAAATACCAGACAACTGAATACCATCAGAATAACTAAATACCTACAATTTCAAGATATCTACATTGAGCTAGATGACCGCCAAATGTTGAATAAAGTACTATTTATTATTTGTTATATAGAATTTAAGAGTTGTTGAAGTTTAGTAGTTTTCTTAAAAACGACCCTAGTAAGATTGACGAGCGAAACGTCGCGTCGGCTGGAAAGCAAAAAGCACATCATCTTCACAGTAAATAGAGCTAACAGGACATTTTTGCTTGTTTAAAATTGAAACATTCGATGATGATGAAAATTCGATTGGATGTTTGAGAATCTTTGGGCGATTTTCTCTAGTTGGTATCGAAGGAGTATTGAGGAGAAGATTCAACAATAAATTATACGGGACTTACAGCGACGACTTCGAACTGGTTTAAAAGCTGAAAATACAGGCTGAGATGGCTAGGATACGTGGAGCATATGGACACCGACGCACAGTGGGGCAGTTCCATAGGTATTATAGTGCGATGATACAAATGTTTTCTTGGGTATATAGTATTTTGATGTAAAGAATGTGATTTTTGTTGTTTAAAGGCTTTATTATTGATTGCCTTCAAAGGTAGTTTTACGGTGAAACTAGATCCAAAAGTGTTTCAAGTTTTAAGTTTTTCGCAATTTTTTTAACTTTGACATCAAAATCAAAATACTCATACATATTTTTACATCTACTATGTAAATCAAATCAATAATTGTTTTTGGAAAACTTGCTTTACTGAACGCACCAAGAAAAGAAATCTAAAGGCTGTTTCACAATGCGACGAGAAAACGAGACGTCAGCGAGACCTCTTCGCGGTTGTTCTCTCTTAAAAAAGAATTATAAACTGTGGAATGGAATAATACATAATTAGTGCCTGTTTACATTGTATTTTTGACGAACGGCGCTTGGGTGGGATCTTCCCTTCTCTTTTTTACACACATGAAATCCTACCCATCTCACTGGATACGCCATTCGTCAAAAAAAACAATGTAAACCGGCGCTTAAGCAATTTTCGTCGTCACGCACGTTGCGCTTTTTTTTCTCAATTTTTCGAATTTTATGACGTGATGATGTGACGACGAAAATTTTTTAATTATGTAGTATTTCATTGTCTACAATTCTTTTTTAAGAGAGAATTGGCTGAGTTCCAAAATTCATCAGATGCGCATTTACTGCGCATCCAAAAGTTTTTATATTTTTTTGCATTCCGAAACGTCAGACTTATGCCAAAAAAAGGTGTGCAGCTTTTTCCAATGCAGCGAAAATAAATTTACAGGTTCTTATGAGGGCTGACATATTCCAGGCTCTGCATGCAGCCTCTGCTGCATGATATCTCTATTTCTAATTTCGCTGCATGGGGAAAAAGCTGCACATCTGTTTTCGGCTATATGCACAAGCATCAAGTTTGCTTTGCTCTTGCTGATGCGTATGGAAAATGTAGGCAGTTTTAACAATTTCTACTCACAAATCAACAGTTCATAACCTTACCACAATATTTCACGTTGATGGATTTAAATAAATATTTTTATTTTTCTCGAATAATAATTATGCTTAACAACAAATTAAATAGTTTTGAATATGGAGAGTCAATGAATTTTTTTCGAAAATAAATTTGATATTCTTCATGACGAAGACTCGTCAAGTCTTGTGTGTTTTTTCTGTGACTTCAACGGTGGGAGAATTTCCAAATACAAATGACATTTTTCTTGAAAATCTATACGGGGCTCCAAATTAGGATTATGTTTGTTTTTAATCGTATTTCAAAAACCTTTATTGATTCCTTTTTTTTTTTTCATCAATCCTCGGAAGGGATGCTTCATATAGACATAATTTATTCCCAACAATAAATCTTGAAAAATTAATGATATCATTGAGAGCACATCCGAAATCAATTAGTGTAATAAAGCTTTTAGGAACCATAAAACTCCTTCGTACTTTCATCCATAAAATAAAAAATAAAAAAAACTCATAAACTTAATCTATGCACCCTCATTGAAAAATTTGCTTATTTCGATTCGAATATCCTTGAACTTCCCAATCATAGCCCCAAAAATCGCTTATCGCCTTGCTACAAAACAACAATATTGCTCCTCAATATAGCACTTTCCTCTATGAGCATCTTTGAAGCTCTTCAAGTTTGAACTTTTCATCTCTCCAAGGAGCCACTATTGTACTGAATAAATCACTAACGGAAATAACTCGGGCATCCGGTCATATACACTTACATTCAAACACATAGATATCAAACTTAAAGGTTATTCCGATATTTTCTCGGATTACCCTGCCATTGCATTGTGTTGCTTGAGTTTTTAAATTAATTCATTGCCAGAGTAGAATGAATTTATTGGGTGGTTGAGGAGTTGAGCAGTTGAGGTACAGTTTAGTTCTGTTCAGTGTAAGTTCAGTGTGCTATGTGGTTTTGGTTCATGTCCTTGGAACCGCTTTTTCCCTTTCCATGAGATGGGATAAGTAAAAAACATGAATTTATTCATTTTTCATTTTCAATTGGATTTTCGTTCTACCGGGTCCCAGCTCCGGGTAGCTATTCTATTTTATCTCTGTAAATTCGTCCTCAAATTTAATTAAGAAAAATATACAATTGAAAAATGAATTGTACGAGTGCGACCAAATGAAAATGAATGCATTGATATAATCGAGCAAGGTCGTTGAATCTTTTTTGATGGATTTAACGAAATCTAAATTCCGAATTAAATAAATTGTTCAGTTTATATTTGAGAGTCATTCGCGTTAAGGTTCGGTTAGAAGCCACATTACTTTACTCAATAAATTCATCCATTGCGCTCCTTCATTGAGGACGAACGCGCTCCTCCACGCGTTCCATGGAGCGCCTTTGGAAAAATAAAACAGGCTTGAGGAGCTTGGCTGCAAATATGTATATGGAATATTTAAAAAAAAAACGTATGAAATCTAAGAGGTCCAGTGATTGGTCATAAAAGGTTAAAAAAGGGTCAGGCATATACAAAATTGTTAATCAATGAATAAAGTTTTTCAAGGTCATTTGAAACTTTTAGCACCTAATTTGTGGGATATTAGCGAAAAAGTATGCCGTTTAAAAGACCACCAAATCTTCATAATAAAGGTCAACTTGTTTCAGTAGCCAGTCAATTTGAGCTTTAAAATAAAACGGAATTGTTTAAATTTTCTTTCAATCAAAAATGAAACTTTTTTTTTCAAGAAAATCCCATAAATTTCAATAAAAATTCCATCTGTTATCTCTGGCGACAACAGTGTTATTGGAATATTATGCCTGTTTCCAGATGTAACTACACGAATAAGGGAAAGAAAATGATTTATTGGTTTTTCCACCTGTTTATAATAAATTGTCCCTTAAATTGAGATTGTGTAGATTTTTGATATTTTTTAATAAAAGACAAATTTTCGAAATAAATATTTTCATTTTTAACAGGTTATCTTGGTTAATATAAACCAGGAAAAGTCTTTCGTTTAAAATAAGACAATGTACATAAATGACTAAACTCATTAAATATTACAGTTTAATACAAAGAAAGAAATAAAATAGTGGAGATGGCAGTGGACGGTGACGACGGCAACAGGGGGATGATGGTGATGCTGAACGTAGTGTCGTCGATAGTCGTGGTGGCAGTGGCTTTGGGAGTTAAATGATTATGGTTAAAATGGAATTAGAAAAGAAGAAGAATTTTAATTTTAATTTTAATTTTAATTTTAATTTTAATTTTAATTTTAATTTTAATTTTAATTTTAATTTTAATTTTAATTTTAATTTTAATTTTAATTTTAATTTTAATTTTAATTTTAATTTTAATTTTAATTTTAATTTTAATTTTAATTTTAATTTTAATTTTAATTTTAATTTTAATTTTAATTTTAATTTTAATTTTAATTTTAATTTTAATTTTAATTTTAATTTTAATTTTAATTTTAATTTTAATTTTAATTTTAATTTTAATTTTAATTTTAATTTTAATTTTAATTTTAATTTTAATTTTAATTTTAATTTTAATTTTAATTTTAATTTTAATTTTAATTTTAATTTTAATTTTAATTTTAATTTTAATTTTAATTTTAATTTTAATTTTAATTTTAATTTTAATTTTAATTTTAATTTTAATTTTAATTTTAATTTTAATTTTAATTTTAATTTTAATTTTAATTTTAATTTTAATTTTAATTTTAATTTTAATTTTAATTTTAATTTTAATTTTAATTTTAATTTTAATTTTAATTTTAATTTTAATTTTAATTTTAATTTTAATTTTAATTTTAATTTTAATTTTAATTTTAATTTTAATTTTAATTTTAATTTTAATTTTAATTTTAATTTTAATTTTAAGTAAGTATTTAAATAAATTTCCTGTTTTTTTTTTAATTTTGGCTTTTGTTTGTCTGAATAATTTAAGAGTTGTAGGCGTGGCGTAGGTGTGAAAGACGTTAAATCCACATCCTTGACGTTTATTCATCGAAAACTCTTAAAAATAATTTTAATCTATTTTAGCATAGCAGCAGTAGCCTTCATTCTCATCCCACTGGAATTCATCGCACACTCAACAAAATGCGAATATATAGCTCAAGGATAAGAAATATTATTTCAAAACAGAGAGCACCTCATCCATTGCCATGGCCGTCGAACAATAAATTAAAAAAAGAATATCTAAACAAATATACAAAGCAAAAAAATAATATAATCAACATCCATCCGTTACCCTGTGCCGCTGTGCCATGCAGCGCTGCACGTCATCGCGCAGGATGCATCCATTTGCTTTCCACAATATCACTCTTTTAAGGTGAAGTTCAAAAAAGTGGAAAACAATATCTACAATACAAAGTGGATTTTCTAAAAAAAAAAAAAACAAAAACAAACAGAATAGGACTCAAATGCATACACACAGAGATAAACGAAACAACAATGCCGCCAAGAAATAAAGAGGAAAAGTGGAAGGCATCAGAAAGGAAAAAATTAAATGAATGAAAATAGAAATTACAAAAAAAAAAGCATCCTCACAAAGGTGCCACCACCAGCAGCACTACATGAAGGTTGGATGGATGCATCCTCGTCAGCCGTAAGAGAATCTTCAAAGGAAGAATATTTTCTATTCCTCTGACATCAAGGTGAGTAGAGTAGAGTATCTCTTTTTCTTGTGAGGGTCAGGTGTGAACAATAACTTGAAATAGAAAAAAAACACAGATACTCGTAGAGTTTTTAAACAGTTCACTGTGTTAGATAGCCAAGGAAAAATGTGCAAAAAAAAGCATAATCTGCTGCAAAAGTTCAAATAGTGTAGTTTTTTAAACGCAAAAATCTTTATTTTAGCTAAAAAAAATGCTGACTAAAAATTCCATTACCGAATCTGGATTGCACAAGAAGTAATTAAATTTGGCATTTCGAAAATATGGTATTTTTTTTTCATATAACTGTTTAACGGTAAATGCAAGAAAAGTAGATCTAGCGATTTTCAACATTTATTTTTTATTCCTCTGAGCTACCGTTTAGAAGATAAGTAACTCGTAAACACTTGAATAGCGACCCAGTCGTGCATTTCATTTTAGGTCAGTTCGCATGAATTCTCTGCTAAAAAAAAAAAAAAAAACTTTTTCTGTTTCAGTTATTTAATAGCCAATTTTTTAAAAATTAATTTCAGGGCATAGATGCTAAATTATAGCTAGCTGTCGCGTGATGGGTAGTGCGATGGACTGTCATGCCAGAGGTCTAGATTCGATACCTAGCCTCGCCACCTAATAATTTTTAAAATAAAACGGTTACTGCCTCTTGCGAGGAATTGACAGAACCTCCAAAAGTATCTCTTGTCATAGAAAAGTGCCGCTCACATTAGCCGTTCGGATTCGGCAATAAACTGTAGGTCACCTACATTCCTGCAGACACGCACCACACAGGAATGGTTGAGAGTTGTAAGTCACTAGGTCCTAGTTCTTCGTGAGCTTTTGTGCCATCAAATGTATTTATTTTATTTTTTAAAGTGCTAAAAATAGGTACCTCATATGTGGGATATTCCGGAAAACTGAAGTAATTTACCTTGAAATAACTCTTTAAAGAATTATTTTCAAAAAAAATATTTTTCTATCGAATTACTGAAACTACCTAACCTTTTATAACCTTACATACTGATCTTTTTAATTGCATACTTGTTTCTTTTCAATTTCAGAAATGAGGTGGTAAAACTCAGTTTACTGTGACTTTGGAAAAAACTTTAAAAATTCACATAAGAAAACTATATGGCTATATTGCTATAACCAATATTGAATCTAGTTGGAGGTGCCATAAATCTCTAATGACCTTGAAAAATTTTAACCTTGGAATAAAAAATTTTCCAAGTTTAGCAAATTTCTGAAAATAGATTTTTTTTTGTGTCCAATTTCTGAAATTTAAGGTGGCATACTTTTTTGCGAATGTCCCAACTATTAGGTGCTAAATCCTACAGCCGATTATTGTCTATGTAAAATCGCACGTATTTAGAATGACTCATATAAGCAATAACTTCGTTATCAAGAAAAACGGTTGAGACCAACTAAATCCCATAGATTCCCCCACTATACAACATAAAATATAGGATTATGTTTCATATCATTATCCATATGACAAAGTAATATAATGTTACACAAATTTTCATATAACCGCGCTTTAAGGCTCTCCCAAACCAACGCGATTAATCGCCGCGACAAAAGAAAACAACAATAACAACACGTGATTGTCAAACAAAACAACACGTTGTTGTTATTGTTTTCTATTGTCGCGGCGATTAATCGTGTTGGTTTGGGAGAGCCTTTACAGTCCTCTTTCAAACAAATTATACGAGAGATGTAAAATGATACAATCGTATAGGTATAAAGATGAACTTGGCAACTTCGAGTAATGCCCTTTCCAGAAAGAGAACAATAATGGACTCAGAACTGAGCCCTAAGGAATTCCCTTATTTGTAACAAGAGGATAAAATATATCAGACTTGCAGTTTTAACACGTTGAGTTCAATCTTTCAGCTACACAATAGTTTAAGATAAGTGTTTGAAAAATTTAAATTTCTTTTGAAGTTTGAAAACAGTGCCGAATGGTCTATGCTGTAGAAGTACTCTCTCCAGAGCCTGGAAATCGTCTGTTGTTCACAGCTGCTGGTTACTAGGAAAGCCTAGATTGCAAATTTAAAAGGGTAGTAGTCAAACATTTTGTTTATGTGCATTGCATTGACTTTTCCAGCACCTCACTCAGAAAACATGAAATAATTATCCTGAATTTAGAAGATCCGAACGGTTCACTTATTTTGGAACTAGTAAAATGTTATCACTTTTCCAAACTTTACAGCTGTTAATGTAAAGTCATTTAGCACTGAAGAGAAATGTCATCATGACGAAGAGAATTAAATTTGATAGACCGAATATCATGACAATTAAATCCGTGCGGGACTAGAATAGTGTGTATGACCGACATTACTTTTTATTTTTATCTTCTTTGACACCCATTTTTTTTATACAGTAACCGTGTTTTTTTGGGATAGCTATACATAGTACAGTAGGATTTTACACGCATTACAAATACAACATCCACAGTAGTAGGATAACTGCCGATAAAAGGAGAAGTAGAATCCTACTGCGGATGGGTTTATGACGTTTGTAAGCGTTGGTGCGATTGATAATTTCATTTGAATCTCGATGGATGTGTTCATAGAGTAGTTGTTCGTTGTTCATGCTGTGTTTTTCCATTTGAACAGGAGCAATTTTCCGCAACAAAATTACCAAATTTTACAGTAATCTTCTAGATTACATAATCTAGAAATCTTGTTGACTTCGATGAGATTTGGTGGTTTTTGCTTGAAATCTAGATTTTCATAAACTTGTATATCCAAATGTTTTTTTATCCAATAAAATTATCGCCGAAAACGTCATCTACTACTGGATACATTATGTCGTTTTTCATTACAATCTTTAAAATCTCTTCTCAAACACCAGAATTGCTCTTTTGAATAAAACACGTTGGCATCGAAATATTTCATCTTCAAAGCATGTCAGCCCATATTTTAATAGTATTGGTGGCGATTGTTCACACATATAGACTTTCAATGCACTGAAAAGAGATATATTTTCAAATTGACATGAGAGCTTATTATTTACATGTATATGGGTGGACGCAGACCAAATCTCCCAAATTAAACAAATCGTATCTGTCATCTTCAGAACTCATCCAGAACGCATCTTTTTGTGAATTAAACATAAAAAACAGGAAAAAGTGCAAATCTTTTCGCAATAAGATGAAATTTTCTCTATACAATGAAAAACAATAAACGTCATCTAAGTACCATTTCACACGAGTAAACTGGGTTTCCAGTTACTTTCCGTCTGGGGGAAAAGGTGAGAAAGTATGATCTCCCCGGTCAACGGTTTCAGAATTTTTTTTTGACATTCTTTTTCAGACTACGCACTTATGTATGAGTGCGTGCAACCACACACACCATTTTAAAAGGAAATACTGACAGTTGTACCAAATGTGAAATATAAAAAAGGCTACTGCGGATGCGATTTTTTGGAAATTTCTCACTGTATTTTGTATAAAATCCCAAAAGAACACGGCTAGTTATTTAGAACTGAGACTTTTAATAAAATGTACATGTAGTGTAGATACGCATGAAGTTACGAATTAGAGAAGTAATCTTATTTCAAGCAAAAGTGAATTGTCTTATGTTACGTTCAGTTTGATTACTTTTAAATTTTCGATAGAAATACTCCAGTTCTGTAAGGAGAAGCTTAATGATCGTGGCTGTTCTTAAAAAATATTATATTTATTAGGTTTTTAACTGTTTAAAAACTTTACAAGTACATATTTTCAAACGGTCGGAAATATACTTTATTTAATAAAATCTAGCATTTGTCAAGGTTTAGCCAATCGATTTCGAATTCCAAAGTTAGATAAAAAATCTAGATAACTTTAGCAACAGTTAGAAAGGTTTATTTATATCTTGGACGGCTAACTAAAGTTAGACAACGTTTATAAATATACGTCCGTTAATTTATAGATTTAAATATTTGCTATAGAAAATATTATATCACTACTTTTCGTACGAGCAATAATTTCCAAGATACCTATACCTTCTAAATTTCGGAAATACAGGATTTTAGGTAAAGACAATATACGTAATATGCGGAAAAATCAGAGTGAAAAACGTAAACAAAATTATCTTCATTTTGACACATGAGATACAAAGTACTGGCTTAAAAGTCCATTACTAAATCTTGCTTGCATGAAAAGTTATTTTAGGTTATGTATCATGGCAAAAATATTATAGGAAAAAAAAACCAATGGAAGTTGGATTTGTAAAGGACTTTTCGGTATTTTACATCACGTTTGTCAAAATAAGATCTATAATTGCGTTTAAAAATTTTCATTTGCATTTTTTCCGCACGAACAAAACTTCAAGAAATTCTTTTACCAAATGTTTTTTAGTAAGAAATAATAAATTAGTTGATACCTAATCTATGCTCTTAACCATATACTTGAAGCACATCCATTAATTTTCACTTTAAGATCAACGGATCACGGCTAGAGCCACACAGATTGATCAATTTACCCAATTTTTTGACTTCTCTTTATCTTTACCATCACATCGTCATACCTAAATCAAATTATAGATTATTTCTACAAAACCATAACCATTTTACGGTAAAGTAAAGAGTAAGTAAAATTATTTTGAACATCCTTGACTTCTATCATAGCCTTGAAAAATGTTATAAATTAAAATATTAAAATTTTGTATGAATATTCATCTATCCTGTGATTTTTCCATTTTTTCCCCACATTAGAATATTAACCACCTAACCCAGCCATTATCTACACCTCAACACACGTTCAATCACGGAAATGAAATGAAAATGTGTGGTTCGGGAATTATTTGGTTTTCTTCATTCCAAAAAAAAAAAAAAAAATACCATCAGTTCTGGAAAACATAAAGAGTACCTACTACCCATAGTTATGCCATTAGAGATATTAAATACTTATATATGTTTTTATTTCGAAAAGGATATCTCCATAACTTTATCATTTTTCCATAGAAAAAAACAAAACTCCTGTTTTTGATTCCCAAATGGTTCCTATATATCCAAATGTGTAGTGTATGGCTTTAATGGATTTTATTATTATTGAGATTATTCCTTTTTGCTGGTGGAAATTATATCATAATAATGCAAGGACGACTCAACTCGACTCATTGCAGAGGATAATTTTAATGCAAAATTCAATTTTATGAATGAATTTCCTTTAATATTACATTATTCTTTTGAGCTTTAGGGAAAAGATTGGTTTTTGTGTGTGTGTGTGTGTGTTTGTGGTGTTTTTTTTGTTCGGTTTATGTTCACCATAATCTTGTTGTTTCCCATTAACGTGCAGTATTACCCTCAACATACAATGATTAAGGTTATATAGCTATGTGGATTTAAATAATAAATATGACATAAGCAACGCACGAACATAAACACGTTACTTCACGTGTGCTTGAATATTCTCAGTTTTTTTTTTTTTTTTTTTCATTTTGGGGAAGTTAGAATTCAAGGTTAAGTTGTAACTTTTTCTGAATTTGATTTCGGGCAAGGTGTATTACATTAAGGGTTTAAGGAAGCTCATATTAACGTTTTTTGAAATAATGAACTGAAAATTCATATTTCATCAGTGCAAACGAAAATGATCGTATCTTATGCGAACTAATCTGTAAAGGTAATATTAAAATTGTAAATTGTATAAAAATTTAAATAGTCCCTTACGTAAATTATTATATAGGTGCGTTCGAAATAGGAATAAGGGATCATTTTTCTTTAAACTTATACCACAGAACAATTAACCGATTACCCAGAAAATTGATACTCTCTTGTCTTTCCTTTAAGATCTACTGAAATGGACAATTTTACGAATAATATTACTCACACATCACATAACCATCATCATGTCAATCCTAATTGCATCCTTCAACCATCAAACTTCGCATCTAAATCAAAAAAAGGTTTTCCCAATTTAATAAAATAATTTTCCTTGGCTGTGCTAGTGTGCTATAGGTTATTGATTTTTTTGGCTTTTGTTTTATGGATGTTAGACTGATTCGAGATATTCATGCACGTTTTAAGGGCAACCGAAATTTTTTTATATCACTTACCTTCATTATAATTTGATGTTCTGAATAGGCACGTATCCAGAGGGGGGGCTTGAAAGGCTGAAGCAGCTGCTGCTGCTGCTTTTAGAAAAACTGCAATTTTTATTTTTCGGTAGTTAGCAGAATTTGTATGGAAATTTTTCGAGTCCTTTTTTAAAAATTCCGTTAAAAATCTAGGAACTGCAGCAGGTGTCTACCAATATTTTTTTTTTTAAATTAAGTAGACTATATTTACTAATATATCAAAGAGGCAGACATGCTGCTTTAAGAAAAACTGCAATTTTTATTTTTGGGAAATTAGCAGATTTGGAGTGGAGATTTTTTAAGTCCTTTTTTTAAATTCTGTTAAAAAATAAGTACTGCACCGGGTGTCGGGCAGTAATTTATTTTAATAAGTACACTATAGAGCTTAACATATGCAAAAACTAGACATATTGCTTTGAAGAGAGTAACTTTTTTTCATTTGGAAGAAACACTGAATTTTTGTTTGAAAATTTTGAAGGACTTTTTTTCTTCAAAATTCTGTTTAAAAAGTAGGTTCTACACAAGGTGTCTGTGTCTGCCAATAATTTTTTTTAATTATATAGACATTCCAAAAAAAATTAAAAAATTCAGCCTTAATGCTTTACGAAAAAGTTTTTTTTTCACCTCCAAAAAATAACTTATTTTTTTGAAGATTTTTGTGGTCTTTTTTTTTCAAAATTCCATTACTCGTGTAGGTACTACAGCAGATGTCTGCCATTAGTATTTTTGAATAACGGAAACTATATAGTATCACATATCAAAGAGACAGAAATTATGAATGCCCATTTCATGCCCAGGAGGTGTAGGTGTAGAAAAGGAGTTCTTTCTCTCGCGATGAAGCCAAAGACATTTTAAACGGAAAATACGATTGGGCAGTTCTATTTAAATACTGTGATCATGCCTTAAAATATAAAAATAAATAATTTTATTCTATAATTTTATTATATTGTAATTTTATATTGTTTTTTGTTTTTTTTTTATAGCTTTGTGGAACACAATGTGTGTTATAATTTATTTAGTTTTTAAGTTAAAAAATTTATTGTAGGCTATGTATCTACACAAAAAAATATTTATATTGGGAAAAAATAATATAAAAATGTAAAAATGTGTCAACTTATTTCGACAGACGGCATTTAATGTCATTGTTCTATTTTCTTTTTTATACTCTATTTTTATTGTAATACAGTAGACGCTTGATATAGTGAATCTCGGTAGAGTGAACTATCCAATATAGTGAACACAAAATTTTATACACACTGTACTCTAAATAGTGAACAAAATCACTATATCGAGATTTTTTTTATGTACACTTTTTTTTCAGTACTCAACAAGAATATTCCATGAATGTTTGACGAAATGTTAATTTTGTATCAAATTTTACTCTGCAAAACCTTTATAGCTTCTCTCTCAAATAGTCCAATCAATAGAGACATTTTACCCTACAAAAGGTCGGGTAGTTCTAAATTTTGGATATCTTATATAATATGGTCGGTAGATGAAAAATACAAATTTCCACAACCACGCCCCCTCCGCCCCCTTCACAATCCTAAAAAAAAAAAACCGCTCAAAATTGGCACTTTTTTCAGTTTTTTGCCCATAACTTCTTTCTGGTGTACTTTTTGGCAAAAAAAAGTGATATGGCAACTTGTAGAAAACAAAATTTCCTACAAATATGGTCTCCGTATTTTTTTTGTACAACCAACACCAACAAAGCTATGACGCTACCAAAAAAGAAGAAGAGAATAAACAAAAATAAAACAAAATTATTTTTGTTATTGTTTTAGTGGACTATATTGAATTAAATTCAAATGAAAGATTTTTTGCGACCTTTAGTCCAATGCGTTTCGCCCAGGCACGACCAAAAAAGGCTAAAATTTCGTATTTTGTGAAATTTTCAGCTTCTTCCCACTTCGCAGGCTAATAACTTCTTAACTAGTGATTTTAGAGAAAAAGTCTTCATAACAAATTTTGTAGCGAATTTCATTACCTAAAAATTTCATGCACACTATTTTATTTTGAGATTAAATAATTTCAGCGAAGAGTGAGAAAGAGTTTTTTGCCCTTTTTTACGTTTTTATTAATTAGCTTCCTTCTATGTACGTCCGTACGATAAAAACTTCGCAGTCGATTTAAAACAAACTTTCCGTTTAGCTAGAGACCTGGGGCATATACTCCAAAATGTATTAATATTAATGTAATGTGTTATTGTATTGGAGATACACTCTGCATCACTTGATTACGGACAGTAAATTTTTTTATTTTTCAAAATATTCAATGATCTGGGAAAAATGATTAACAGAATGAAAGAAGGATATTAAGTGATCATATTAGAGAAAGGTGTTTTGGTTTAAGTTGATAAATTCTATTCTTATCAGGCTCTTCACAATGAGGTCATAAAATATTACATTAATTTTTGTCTTGCTTGATTACGGATATAAGGAAAATATTACGTTAAGAGTATGTAGGACTTAAGTTGAAGACATTACTTTTTAGAATTCGAAGCTATAGGAAGAATTAAATAATTATTAACTAAGGAAATAATTCTATGTCGAAAAAGAATGTAGGCAAGGTGACACGCTTTAATGCTTCTTCAACAACTTTCTTGGTGTCAACAAGAGGGACATCAAATGCCGACGACTCAGGTTGAGCATTATACTTTAGATCAGCTGTAACTTTAGTGTAGCTAGAGGCTTTATCTTACTAAGAGGACTTCAATTGGAAACAGCTAGTTGAAAAGAGCTAGTTGGTTGAAGCTCTGCACTTCGGACTGCAGTAAGGAAGACATAGGGAAAATTCAAAGTGACAAGGAACAGAGGAAAACTATTCGTCTCAGAGCCGATAAGTTTATAAGAGCCCATTCTGATATACACAGCTGTCTTTAGGATCCTGAAAAATCTCAAAAAATCTCAGGCTTCTAACTCAAGGTTTTTTATAGTTAAAACAAAGTCTAAACCGGAGATACAGTTGGGCGACTGTTCTTTACGTGAACATCTTCAAATGAAGATAAAGCCAGCACTCAATTCAGCACGTAAGACCCAGTGTTTTACCAATGCATGCACAACAAATGCTACTATTTAAAATGACTCAGTTATCTTTAAGTAGAACTAGAGGTACTTAAAACTATTGAAATTATGCATCTGTAACCAAAAGCTTTATGGTTTAAAAATAAACAAATTTGATGGCACAACAGGTCACGGAGAACTAGGGCCTAGTGATTTACAACTCTCAACCATTCCTATGTGCTTGTCTGCAGGAATGGAGGGGACCTACAAATTATTGCCGAATCTGAACGCCTATAATGTGAGCGAAACTTTTATATGGCAACACAAACGCTTGAAGGATTTTCTCAATTTCTCGGAAGAGGCAGGAGCCGTTTTTTTAAATTTTTATTAAATGGAAGAGGCTGGGGATTGAACCTAAACCTCCGGCATGTCAGTCCATAGCACTAGCCATCATGCCACGGCTACTACGTCTATCGTTTGTTACCTTTTAATATTAATATTTTATGACCTCATTATGAAGAGCCTGATAAGAATAGAATTTATCAACTTAAACCTAAACACCTTTCTCTAATATGATCACTTAATATCCTTCTTTCATTCTGTTAATCATTTTTCCCAGATCATTGAATATTTTGAAAAATAAAAAAATTGACTGTCCGTAATCAAGCGATGCAGAGTGTATCTCCAATACAATAACACATTAATATTAATACATTTTGGAGTATATGCCCCAGGTCTCTAGCTAATCGGAAAGTTAGTTTTAAATCGACTGCGAAGTTTTTATCGTACGGACGTACATAGAAGGAAGCTAATTAATAAAAACGTAAAAAAGTGCAAAAAATTCTTTTTCACTCTTCGCTGAAATGTTTTAATCTCAAAATAAAATAGTGCGCATGAAATTTGTAGGTAATGAAATTCTCTACAAGATTTGTTATGAAGACTTTTTCTCTAAAATCACTAGTTAAGAAGTTGGTGTTGGTTTTACAAAAAAACTACAGAGACCATATTTGTAGATAATTTTGTTTTCTACAAGTTGCCAAATCATTTTTTTTTTTGCCAAAAAGTACACCAGAAAGAAGTTATGGGCAAAAAACTGAAAAAAGTGCCAATTTTGAGTGGTTTTTTCAGGATTGTGAAGTTGTAAAATAGCTTATTTGTTGAATATCTCGATAAAAAAAAATAAAGCTATGGACTTCTATAAATAATGACGAAGTGAAGAATTGGTATAGGACTTAAAAAAATCAACTAGCAGTCTTACCCCAGCCTCTGTTTATTTGAAGGGTCTCCACTTTTTCTTCACCCTAGGCAATCACAAACTCTGAATCTGGCTCTGACAGTGACACACCGAGAGTTTGTAATCTGACAATTGGTTTGAAGGATATATAACTAAAGTTAGTGCTGTGCTATAAAAATATTAAAAAATGTACAATATAATTTTCTCATAAATAATGTATAGGTCTCGATATGTGTACTGCCCTACACGCTTTGTAACAAAAATTGTTCAATAAGTTTGACCCATATCTAGGTAGGTACTCATAAACATACCTATACCTTCCTATGTACATATTAAAAATATAAAAAGTCCAAGTTTAAATTGATTTACTCTTTTTCTATTTAGTTAGCTACATATACGTATATTTTAAAATTCGTGCTTTATTTATTTAACATTAAATTTGTATTTACCGCTCTATTTAAAAAAAAAAAAACGCGAACCTAAAAATACAAACCCATGCATGCTTCATTCTTCAAACCCAAATAAAAAATCTATTTCTTCCAATTATTTTCTGGTATTCTAAAAATAAACCCCATATCCCAGATATGTAGGTGCAATTGTAAAAAAAAAAAATAAACTTGTTGCAAAAATAAGTTTTTATTTTTCATTTCGTTTCAAACTTCATCTCAAATTCGCGGAGCTCAAAAACACAAACTATTCCATCAAACTCATCAAGGCTAGCTAGCAATGTACCTACCAACTATATACGCTGAACTACATAATAAATTTCAGGGAAAACATGTGTATCTACACTTCAGCGAACAATTGTATAACCATAACTCTTTCCACCGAAACAACCAAAAACACTTCATTTAATTGATGTTTTTTCAGGGCCTACATTCTCATGATGTCCGTAATGGCCATCAGGACCACCAGAAGCACCCAGCATCGCAGTGTATAGCAACAACTGCATCTGCATAATCCACTAAAATGCGTTGTTGACATTTAATGTCCACATACACACACAGAAATTTCCTTGCCTCCAAAAACATCCACGATGGAAATTAAAATATATAGAGGTAAGCCCTCGGCTCTCTCCCTCTCTAGGGGAGCTCGAGGGTGACAAATAAATAGACGCATGAATACTGGATACTGGGGATTCTATACAACACACCAAGGTTATAGAAGGATATCAACATCATCCATGAATTGAAGAACTTTGTCCATTTACGCTTGTCTAATCGTAATGAAATGTATACACGCCACCAAACAACCCCAATGACCACATTCCACACCCCAAATTGAATGCACACTATAAGACCGCAAAATATTTTGTCAAGGGTGTTGAGCTGATTTGAGTGACACCGCGAACGTATTAACATGGTCCAGCCAGAGTCCTGCAAGCCCAACTATACCAGTCGGGACGAAGCCGAAGCCTCTGGACAGACCACTAAAAGTGTGTGATGCTATATTGGTTCCGAACTAGCATGACATCCACTTTCTGAATATAATTGTCACACTGTGGAACACCACCACGCTACCATGTAGTTGCTTCACCATAGTGACAAAAGTCATTTCACTTCTCACTTCCTTTTAACCGCCCACCCACCACCACCACCACCGCGAAACAGGGTCAAAATTGTGAATATGTAAATTTCAGCAATGATGGTCATTGTACACTGAACGAAAGTGGGGTTTTTGCCTTTTGACAAGGACGGCTGGCGATTGCCTGCATGACTGGAAGCCTTACAAAATATTTTCTGTGGTGACATTTCATTGTGAATGAGCTCTATCAAAACAGCTCACATAATAATTTTGTTTATAAATTTCTGTGAAATTAAAATCACTGATGGGAATAACGGTCATTTGAGAACGCTATACGCTTGTATGGAGCATGGAGTTTACTGCATTTGAGGTTTAGCGTTCGGATGGTAATACATGTATGTAAAAGGGGAATGACATGAAATAATTTCCTTGATGTGTCAGCCAGCGGCCTAGGAATCCTAGTTAACGAAAACTGTAATTTTATGGCATATCTAGTTGTTTGTAAATTTCGTTCGTTTGTAAATTTTGTATTCGTTTTTTTTTTGTGAAATTGGGGTTTTGAAGAAGCATTTGCCTTAATTTCCTTTCACAATAAACTGAACATTTTTTGTAAAAGTAAGTAGTCACTATTTCTCTCTGAGTTAGGTGGGAGATCTAATTTTCTAAAAAATAGAATCATCTCGGGATTTATGACACGTACTGGTGCCATTTCCCCCGCTCGTACTTTTTTACCAATTTTTCATTAGAAGGGTGCTTAAAAAACCAATATCTCAAAAAGAGTAGGTACCATGACGAATCAGAAATCAGATAATCAGATGGTCCTGAAGATTTCAGGTAGGAAATTTGTGAAGGCTATGGCGAGGATAATGCTGTGACAACAAAACTGGGTGAGTGGCTTATGTGCATAATATAGCCACTTTTGGTGGCTATTATTATACATAAACATATAACAAGGGCTGGGATTACTATGTTAATAAATATTTTTTGTTGGTTAACGTAGCAGCAAATGAATTAGATAGTTTTACGAATCAAGAAATTTCAATAAAAATGGCATTCAATCGTTAAAGCATATTTTTGCATATTTTAATATAAATGCATATAAATGAATTTTTTGGATATTTTTATAATAAATGCATATTTTTCGTACATATTTTTAAAATATTAAACAGGGAAGTGCATACAAATTTATGCATTTAAATTCTAAATTCAAACTTAGAGATTTTTTCAAATCTAGTTCCCCTTCGTACATGAGGAAACTGTGTTTCCAGCATCTTACAGTTCTTGTGTGAGAAGGGCAAAAAATAGGTGGACAAAAATCTCCACGTTGGACGATTTGAGGAGATTTTTTTGGCATTCCTATTCACTCTACGTAAGTCGGTTCGTTCAACTAAGATACTCTGAAAAGAAACTAAAGAATATCTCTTACTATTTAGTTTCTTTGAGTAAAAGTTACAAGAGATTTTACAGAAATTAAAAGAAAGTGTCAAAAAAATATTATTAATATAATTTTTGTTTTATCTAAAAATCTATTTAATTTTTTTGTATGAAGATTAGAACCACTAAAATTGCCCAATTTATATAATGTGGACCATCTTCAAAAACAAGTCTCAAGGTATTCTGTAATAATAGTAACGAAATTTAAAAATCCTTATGTGATACAAAATCGGGAGAAGTCTTAATACGGCGAAATTTGCGTCCAGAAAACTAATCCCCGATGTGAGAGTAAAAGAGATTTTGTGCTGTCAAAACATACAAATTTAGTTTTTTTTTTTAACAGTTTATTATGGTTTCTGTTATAAAATCTGTGTTCTATATTGATTGTTTATGAATTTCATGTAGTAGTTTTAATTTCTTAAGGTATAAAACTATTTCTTACGGCCATATTCTTGACTTTCTTCAAAACTAGTTTTACCGAAAAACTAGATTTATAGCGGTTTCGAGTTTTGATTTTGTCACAAATTTTTATTAGTTTGACGTCTAAATCAAAATATTCATACATAGTTTGGCATTTAAATCAAATCAATAATTTTTTTTGAGAAACTTAAATTTTGAAACCCCTATAGAACTAGTTTCTCAGTAAAACTAGCTTTGAAGAAAGTCAATAATATAGCCGTTAATAAAATATTTAAATTTAACTAAACGCTGTTTTTTTTTTTTTTTCAGAAATCTCTGAAACTTTGAGTCCCATGCGCGTGGCATAATGATTACTGGGTAGTGCAATGGACTGTCATGCCAGCGGTCTGGGTTCAATACTAGCCGCTTGCACCTTAAGTTTTTTCGGAGCTACTACATCTTGCGAGGAAGTGACAAATCCTCCAAGAGTATCTCTTGTCATTGAAAAGTGCCCCTCAACTTAGCCGTAGGTCCCCTCCACACACTGCGCACGGCAGCGGTGCCCATACTTAAAATATGTAGGTACATATGTATGTAACAATTTAGAAGAAGAGAAGAAGAATTTAGTTCGCTTAAGAAGAAGGAAAAAACAAACACATTACGCATTCGCCGTCGTGCGTCGTTACAAAAAGTCAACAATTGAGTGGAATGAAAGGAGGAATAAAAATTGTTAATGAGTGGATGAGCGAACAATTGAGTGGACAGAGATTCAGAAGCAAATACACAAAAGAAAATGCACAAAAAACGGAACGATAATGAAATGGAACAAAGCAGCAACCCAGTCATTGCGATTGAATCGAAAAAATACAAAAAGTTGATAAATTTATAACTAGTAAATAAATTTATTTCTCAGCTTAAAAGTACAGTTAAGAAATGATTTAGGGCTTAAAATTTGCATAAAACTATTGACTTTATAAAAATCCCACTTTTGTAAAATATCAAGCAGGTTTAAAAGCATAATTGAATATGTTGGCCAACTTCGACAAAAAAGTGTACGAAATTTTCTTAAAAGTTTATAATCTAATTCAACAAATATATTTAACAAATAAAAAATATGTATTAACATGCTTCGAAGAATAAGGAAAATTATAAAATTTGTTTCAAATAAATTGATTGAATACTTTCTGAGATAAACGCGCACAAACTAAATATTTGTTTCGTCTTTATATAATAGTATATAGATAGCCACTTTATGGCATGTTATAAACAGATTCGTACAACAATCGAAAAAAAAATGCGTTATAAATAAAGAACAGACTAGGGGCGTAGCTACCGCTGTTGCTGTATCAGCTGTATCAGCGATAAAAAGTTAATGTCATCCTTAACAAAAAAAAAAATACATAAAATTTTGACACTTTTTGGGGCCAAGATAAAAGCGAATGGCAATGGCGCAGTGAATGTAGGCCTTGGCTGTTAACTTAAAGATGTTATTTCAACTGGCCGCCACCCGTGGGACTTCATGCCAACAAAAATTCTTTCCCTTCCTACAGGGTTGCCAGTTTGGGGGTTTCCCCCCCCCCAGATTTGGGGGTTTTTTTCATCGTTGGGGGGAAATCTGGGGGGGACGAAATGTTTGGGGGGAAATCTGGGGGGATTAATTTTAAAGTTAAATTATTCCAATACCTGCATTTTCCTCTGAAATTGAATATACTATCAAAGAATATCCAATAATTACTGCTCAATCAAATTTTAAATATAAACAATTTTTTTAAATGCTATTTGAATACCAAAGTACGTGAAGGTACATAATATGTACATATATGAGCTGTGAATAAGAAATTGAAAGAAAAAGTTGAAAAAAAACTTAGGGGTTTTTTTTTTTTTAAATGTGGTAATCTGGAGGGTTTTTAAATTTTTCTGGGGGGAAATTTTTTTTTCATCTGGCAACACTGCATTCCTTCTACTTTTTCTAAATTTAAAGCGCATTTCTTAAAAGAGTTTCAACAAAATAAAAATTAAAATAGTTGATTTTACCAAAAAGATAGACCTACAATATTTCCACTTAAGTTAGCGTGGCTATCAGCACAAGTGCTTGACACACTTAGGCCATAAGTTGGTCCATTGTGATACCACATGAATCAAGTAGAAGTTCTTCCTACTCATTGGACCACTTGGAACTTACGAAGCTTGCGAGACGACTAATGTCTATTTTTACCAAATCACTACGATCATTATTGTAGAACTCTCCTAGATGGAGCCTACGTCTTTGAGAGAGAGAAGATGAGGAATGGATTCTTCCTCTTCTTCTTCCATAGAACTTCTGCAGAAATCGTTCGAGTATAGCCCGAGCCTATACACTCCACTTTGATTGAAGAAAAATGTCTTCAGTGCGTTAAACAAAATTAAAGCAAACTGAATATTGAATAAGTAAAATTTGGAACCACTTAAATGGAATGCAATAAAAATGACCAACATACCAAGCAGTAGATACTAGTTTGGCCAAATATAAATTAACTCAATTTTCCATAAAATCTATGATTCCAAAACACTTAACGGCCATATTATTGGTTTCTTCAAAGTTATGCTTTCTCAAATAATTTATGTATGTGATAAATTGAAAGGGTTTCAGCGATAAATGTTTCAGGAAAGGGTTTGTTCGTAGATTATGGTCCAAGGTAATTTCACACGTAGAAACAAATTTCTGAAGATTTTTTTGGCGTTCTTTTAATTACCTTAAAAATCTCTTGAAAGTTTTATACGAATAAACAAAATCGTCGCAGATTTTCTGTATTTTCCTTTTAAAGTGGTGTGTCTGTGAACATAGGTACGTATAATGTGAAGAAGAATGTCAAAAGAAATTTCTAAAACCGAAGACCGGGGAGACTTTGTCCCCTTTCACACGAAGATACTAGTTGCTGGTGATTTTTTTGACGTTTTCTTTAAATCTCCTTAACAATCTCTTGTACACGCAAGCAACAAAAACCCGGAGGTTTTCTTTATTTTCCTTTTAAACTACCTTGGTTGAACGCACACACACGTAGTGTGAAGAGAAACGTCAAAAAAATCTCCTGAATTTGTTGACCGGAGAGATTTCATTTCCCCCTCTTTCTTCCTGCCCTTCTCGCCTATGAACTAATTGTTGCCGGCAACTCAGTTGCCCTGTGTGAAAGGGGACTTTGTTTACCCCTCATATACTTTCTTAGTTTACTCATGTGAAAAGGGACTAAAATGTCGTTTATGTATCCTGTAGTAGATGACGTCTTCGGTGATAATTTTGTTGGATAAAAAAACATGATTTGTTAATTGAAATCTAGATTTCGAGCAAAAACAACCAAATTTCATCGAAATCAACAAGATTTCCAGAATATGTAATCTAGAAAAATACTTCAAAGTCTTCTTGGAACAGTACGAATGTGAAACAAACATACTTTTTCTCTTCAGACCAACACTTCAGCAATAAAAACGAAACTGAAAGAGCGTTTATTGTATACCTACTCTACTCAGGTAGAGAGTTTTTTTGTCAATAGAAAAAGAGAGCGTGTTTTCTGGGAGTCTAACCTAATTGCAAAAGAATTTTTTTCTTGTAATTTCTGTCAATATTGAATTTCGTTCGCAACGTATTTCGTTCAACGGTGGACAAGAATTGAGGTCATTTATTCATTTGCATATTATAATATAACATTTAAACAATTTACAGTTGCATGTGCAGTGCATGATCATACGATCGCTTTACATAATAAAGTACATATTACATAATATAAATATATAAATCATAAAACTGTCGATAGAGTAAGTACAGTTTCAAATAATAGGGTAAATAGATAATGTTTGTACATAATACGAATTGTGAGTTCACATATTAAAGCCTACAACTTTAAAAAAAACACGGCTAATATTGTATTCAATGCGGAATGTTTACTTTTTGCTGTTCAGTATGTTTAAACTGATGCCTCATTTAAGTTACATAAGGCGTTTTTCTTTTTAAGTTCAGAGTTTGTTCAGAGCAGAGCACCTAGTAGACTCTGAGCGATAGGAGTAAACTCTGAGCAGAGTATGTTCAGAGCACTCCGATTTAATTATGAAACACACCTGAGCACTCAATTGTCATATCTGTCAAATGACATGGAAACTGTATGAAGTTGACCGCGCTCAGTTTTCTACTCCGTCTGCTCGGTTATTTTATTCTGAGCTCATGGAGCACGCTCTGAACGTGTCTGAACGAAAAAAGAAACACAAGCTCCAAGCTCTGAGCGCTCTGAACTCAAAAAGAAACACAACATTTTTGTTTGACAGTTCGGGCTCAGCTCTAAACTGCTCTGAACTAAAAAAGGAAAACGCCTATAGTAAAAACTTTCTTCTGGATTCACACCACCACTTAAGTACATAACTCTAAATTATGCTCCAAAACCCATATTATAGGCAATTTAGCTCTCTTAGACTTCGTCCGAAGGGAATTCAATTCTCCAGGCCTAACAAATTGATCAGAATATATGGCAATTAAATTAATTTAGTTGCTCTTATCGTTCCTGTATTTTAACAGTGATAAAGTAAATTACAAGTTGCCCATTTAATCATCCTACTAAAATGTTGAAACATAACCATTCCTGGCTATAACTAGTACAGCTTATGATGGTGCGACATACATGCCATTACATTAAAAACCCTCTATTCGAAAGAAAAGGACTGGGACGTGGCCGGAAGAACGAACAGAACAAAATTCACTCACACTTTGTGTCAAATATCATCCCATTCCTAGGCCCGCATCCATCCATTAAGGTTTATCATTCGGTGAGCATTTGTCATCATTTCTCTGTGTGTATTGTGAGTGTCGTGATGGTGATTCTCTGTCTGGTTGCTGCTTCCAGTTAATATGCAAATTTCATTTACCAATCCCACCGAGCCTGGGCCCCCGGGGAGGATATTACGATATAACAAACGGAAGTTCAGCAGTGGAGATATGCCTCAAAGGCGCATTTCCCAGCAGAAGCAGTTATCATATCTTCAGGCCAATTATAAACAACAATTAGCCCCTTTCGATCGATAACAGACATTGGCACTCGCCAGTTAATTTTATTCGTAGGGGATGTAAAGCTGTGTCTGGGGGCGGGGATGCTGATGCTTACCAAACCACCGATGAAGCGAATGATTCATTGCAAGGCCAGGTGAACGCACAGTACATCAGCAGGCCCAGCCACCAGCAGAGCACCACTGGATGTAATAAATTCCTTTTCAACTCATAATTTGTGATCCACCCGCTCCTCTGAGCAGAAATTCAATTTCACTCATCTGTCTAGGGGCTGGCCAGTCCATCAGCTTCGCATCCGCCCGAACTCATCCCCAAAGGGATTTCAAGGATATTTCGACTCCTGCCGACCTGAGTCTCTATATTTATCGCTGGGAGTTGGTTGCAGTCTAAATTTATGTCCATGTCGAACAAATCACGATAAAACAGAATTTAATTTCAACCACTGTCCAGTGTCCAATCTGCCCACCTCCACCGGCCATACGTATGATGGCAGAGTCGTATAGCTTTACCCATACCCATCCCAGGACCATTAATAAATCTACGCTCACTCTGTCTATCTGGCCTGGTTCGTCCTTGATGGCGGTCTGTCGATTTGGTAAAGGTTTATATGGACGGCAAGTTGTTGTTGTAGGATCATCGTCATAATCATCATCATCAAAAAGGCTATTTGTCATATTTTTGTAAGCAAAATATACAAATTCCGAATATGGAATTCATATACTCTCCTCCGGATGACTTCCTATCCTTTTCAATGCCATATTCGAACGTACTTTGTTTTTTATGTATCTGTTTATATTTGTGCTATTCCTAAAGCATCCAGAGAAGTCTGTATATTTTGTATTGGCAATCCTTTAGCAATCGGTGTCGTCAAAAACGATGATCCTAAAAGTATACGTTTATGAATTTGTATTATTTTTGAATAACAAATTCATCCGATTTAACGATTGATTTCGTTTTATTGGTTCATAATCAAAAATTCTGGATTTCAAACGAACGAATGAATGATCGAGGAGGATTTATAAAATAACTTCGAAAAGGACTCTAAAGTGAATTCAAATGGGCAATGCAGATGACAAAAAAAAAATGTCGGAAAAATATTTTAATAAATTCTCTTTGGCCTGGAGAAACGTTATGGATTATAGGGTTACCAAGAGTGTTGTTTTCAGGTGGCAATGTCTTGAAATATGTAAGTAGATGTCAATGAAATTTGTTCGTGAAATAGATATTATGTAAATCAAGTAAGGAGACTTGAACTACCGTTCCACAAAATAAGTCTAAGGGCCTAATTTGGCATAAAGAGTTTGCCGCCATATATTGATCGACAGCCTTACAGAAACAGAACATAAACCCTCATCATTATTGAGCTAAATTGTTAACGATGTTTTTCGAATACTTCGTACCAAAGTTGAAGCAAATCAGCCCACCCTTTTAGACTCTAATTAAAATTATAGTATGGACGGACGGAAATAAAATAACAAAATGTTATGACCCATAAAAAAAATCTAGCCAAACGTGTTACACACTGATTAATTTTTATATCCCAATTTTTTTGGGACCTTGTAACATATTACATTGGGCAAAGCATTGCACATAAAACGGAACTAGTTCTCTTTACGCGAAGGTACAAAATTCCTCAAATTATCCCACCCACAGTTAAAGGAATACCCCTAAGCTTCTCCGACCAAGCCAAATATTTAGGCCTTACTTTAGACAAACAACTAAATTGGAAGGCAAATATTAATGAAAGAGTAAAGAAAGCTACTGTAGCTCTCTTTACATGTTAAAATGCCATAGGCTCAAAGTGGGGCTTTTCCCCAAAAATAACCCACTGGCTATATACCTTGGTAATCAGACCGATACTCACTTATGGTGTTGTCGTATGGTGGACCGCACTGGACAAGATGGTATAAATTTGAATAAACTCATTAAAGTCCAGCGGTCAGCAGGTATGTGCATCACGGGACCACTTCGCTCAACACCAACAGCAGCTTTAGAAGTACTTCTAAACCTAACACCTCTTGACATCTTTTCCAAAATGGTGGCAGCCAACTCATGCGTGAGGCTTAGAGCCACCTCTCAATGGATCAGTAACAACACTGGTCATACTACTATTTTAGACAGTTTCAGATCTATCCCAGATCGCTTAGACTATACCACTCGCGTCTGTCTCCACAAATTCTCACGACTGTCGATCATCTCTGAATGAGATGACAGAACAGTTTAACATTCACCTCATCTGGGTGCCGGGCCACAGGGACATTCCGGGAAATTGCAAAGCTGATGAGCTCGCCAAAAACGGAACACTTTTGCCCACTGTTAGACAAAGACACAACATAGGAACACCACTGGCTACATGCAAACACCTCTTGAAACAATATGCTCTACAATCAACAAGTGCTAGACGGTCACAGGATACCACCTGCCTAGCAAATAAACAAATATGGCCATGCATAGACCTGAAGCGGTCAAAAGGCTTGATTTCCCTGAGCAGAAAAAGTATAAGCTCCACAATTGGAGTCATAACAGGACACTGCCTCATAGGTAGACATGCTTAGAGGCTGGGGGTCTACATCTACACAAATGACTTCTGTAGAAGCTGCATGGACGATGAAGAAGAGGAAACAATCCAACATCTTCTATGTACATGTTCGGCACTCTCCAATAGAAGGAACACCTACCTATGTAACCCCTTCTTTGATAATACCAGTGAACTGGCAAAGATCGACACAAAATGTCTCTCAAATTTTATTAAAAGTACAAAATGGTTTGCTTAATTTCATAACTCTTGCATGAGTAACTTTCCTTAGTGGTACCACAATGGACCCTTAGGGTCTAGACGGCCACTCTAACCTAACCTAACATATTACATGTGAATATAAGAAAAAAGAGAGGTGAACAAATCCTCTTATTTGCCTATATTAAGTACCTATGTATAACATTACAGACCCTTTAAAATAAATAATACAAAATAAGCATTAGCTGAGTCACTGTGGCGTATACGTACTTTTTTATCAGCATATTATATTAGTTAGGTTTAAAAACTGTACGTCATAGCAGTTAATTTTATATAATTATATAATATTTTGAACAACAAACTCCTCAAAAGCCAAAATAAGGCTTTATTTAAGTTAAGTCAGAGTTTGTAGCTTACAAAAATTGAAATCGATTGCGAATTTTATACCAAAAATATTTTACTTTCTTCGGCAAAAATATTTTTTTGTCCTTTAATCATGGAAAAAGAGGTCAATACAGGGTGTCTCGGACCTGGTTAAAAGTATTTTAGTGTATGGTTCTTCGGTATATTTAAGGAATAATATCGTTCTACAGTAAAGGTCTATATCCAATTTTGACATTATTTATCGTGGATTTAAGAAAACGGTTATTTTGGTGTACCCTGACCCGACCCATGTTTACCGAAATTTCTTTGCTTATTATAGTGGACAGAAACTTCGTTTCAGACTTCGTTTTAAGAATAAATTACTAGCCTTTAAAACTGCGTTTAAATAAAATTGATATCTTGTCTTAGTTTTAAGATATTCAGTTTCTAACCGGTTCCATGTTTTTTACATATGCTAATTTTTAGAATTTGAGGTCGATTTTCTCGAGAAAATGTGTAATAAACTAAACCTTTTATTATTTTTTTTCTTGTGAATGAAACAATAATTAAAAGTCATAGCAATTTTGGTTAACATGGGTAAGGGTACACCAAAGTAAGCGTTTTCTTAAATCCACGGTAAATGATGTCAAAATTGGAGATAGACCTTTATTGTAGAATGATTTTTTTTATATTATGCCCAAGAACTACACCCTGAACCAGGTCCGGGACACCGTGTATATTAAGATTTTCTTAGCATCACAAATACCTATATGAAACTATATGAATAACTATCCAAAATTCTACATCAATAGAAACAAATAAGTTATACATACTATTTTAAAAATAACAAAAAAAACTAAATATTCAATTTAAAATACTTTCGTCGTATTAATTGAAAAAAAAAAACAGCAATAATTGGGGTTGGGGTTAGAATCCCCGATTTTGGGTTTTCGGGATTTCGGCTTTTCAGGATTTTAGGTTTTTGGGATTTTGGGTTTTGGGATTTTCGGAGTTTTTGGTTTTCGGGATTTAGAGATTTCAGGATTTTGAGTTTTCGGGATTATGGGTTTCAGGATTTTGGGTTTTCGGGATAATTGGTTTTCAGGATTTTGTGTTTCCGGGATTTTGGGCTTTTGAGATTTTGGGTTTCTGGTTATTGGGTTTTTTGGATTCTTAATTTTGGGATTCCGTCCGACTCCACAATAATTTGCGCACTATTGGCCTAATTTTTTAATTTTTGTCTCATAAGTGTGTTTATCTGGTTCAATACAAATCCATAAAAAAAAAATCCCAATCCAATTTGGATGATGTTCAGCCGAGTTATGCGCGTACGAACACAAAAACGGATTCATTTTTATACTATTATCTACGATAAAGTAACTAGATTTCAATTTGACCTAGAATCGTCTGTGTAGACCAAAAGACTTCTAAAATACAGGGCTCAGATCGCGTAAGACGATTCGATTGAACGATCATCGTTTTGACGATTGCTCTCTCTATATTTCACCTCACATGTGATAGAGAAAACTATAGCCAAAACGATCTGGGCCCAGCTATTCAAAAATTTAAAAATATGGTGCTTGCCACAGGATGCATAAATAGAAAAAGACCTTTTAAAATCTAACCACAACATTTTGAACAAATTCATATGCTTTCTCTTAAAGCCAAAACTGCATTCTTGAGTTTTCTTTTTAAATAAATTTGTTTATATGTAATGTTTTTTAAAATTAAATTTCAAGCTCAAAATTTTGAAAGCATGATTTTTTGGTTTAACTATTTTTTTTTATTTATTTTGGTAAACACTGTTTATTTTGCCGTCAAATCTGGTATGATCCTTATTATTTGCTGAGTGGTTTATGAGCTTGAGCGTGTAGGTATGTTGATTTGAGACAAGACAAAATCGTATGGGAGTGGGGGGGTGTTTTATTTTTATGTTATCAATCATAGTAATGCATAATTGTTTTCTGTATCTCCCCCTTGAATTTTTTACGAATCCAATAATTTTCCTTCTGTATGTAAATCCGACTCATATTTAACGCACGCAAGTAAAACGCTCAACAATTGAGTGGAAGAGCGAACAATTGAGACGACAAAGATTTAAAAGCAAACAAATAAAGGAAAATGTACAAACACCAGAACAATAATGAAATGGAACAAATCAGCAACCCACTAACCCAGTCTTTGCGATTGAATCGAATTCATAAATGCAAAAATACAAAACGTTGTAAATTTATAATTTGTTCATAAATTTATTTCTCAGCTTGTAAGTACAGATAAGAAATGATTCAGGGCTTAAAATTTGCATAAATCTATTGGCTTTATACAAAATATCTCATTTTTCTAAAATATCAAGCATGGTTTAAAAGCATAATTGAATACGTTGGTCAACCTCGACAAAAAAGTGTACGAAATATTTTTAAAAGTTAATACTCTATTTCAACAAACATATACAATACATATAACAAACAAAAAATATCCTACCACATTTTTAAATGAATAAGGAAAATTATAAAATTTGTTTCAAGTATAACGGTTGAATGCTTTTTCAGATTACCGCGGACAAACTAAACATTTATTTCGTCTTTTATAATAAAGTAATGATTAATAAAATTGATCAATTTCTTAATATTTACTTAATTTTTTTAAAGTTGGGCCCAGAGCCATTTTTGTTTCCAAATTACAGCTTTTAAAAATTTATTAATTTTGCCGAACCTTCAACTTTATATTGTTTTGTAGTAAAGTTAATCTAAGGGATAACCTTCTATAGGGGTAACCTCGAACAAATTGTAACAAGATTCAAGAATGAAGTTCTGGCTTTAAGGTTTAAGGAATTTTAAAAGGTCTTTTTCTATTTCAAATCAAAATTGCTTCTCCCGATTCTTAAATCTTGAAAAGCTGTATTTAAGAAACCTTTAGGTCTACATAGATGGTTCTCAAATTGAATTGAAGAAAATTGAGTTATTTTGAATTCGTAGTTTTAATCGAGAAGCTAGTCCGTTTGTCCGAAATTGTTATTTTCTTTGCCATTTTGATGAAGATTTTACAATTTTTAATGTTTATGAACCATAAAATTTGTTCCTTAAATTGGTTTGCACGACTTTGAAAATGGTTCAATGGATCGATTTAAAATTTTACAGAAACATTGTTGGTCTATAGTTCTTTAAAATGTTTTACCAAATTAAGTCTTGCAGTCAATATTTGTACAACAGGAAAAGATTTATAAAAAGTCTTTAAAAAGTCGTTTTTTTTTTACCTTTTCTGAATGTAACGGTAAGGAGCCAAACAAATTTCTCGTTATAAAGTTTTAAAGAAATCTTGTATAAATTTAATTCCAGTTTTTAAAACTACCCTTAAATTTTCCGCGTCTTAATTCCTTGCGAAGATATTGGTAGTCAAATTAAAAAGCATGTTTTTTCATTCAAAGCCACATATTCTTCTGAGAAAAAAAATTGGAGAATGAAGAAAAAGCCGAACTAACAAGTTATCGGAATAAATTATTCAATTGGCCCAAAAAAAATTTTTCAAAGAAAATGTTCAAAAATTAAATTAAAAAAAAAAATTAAAATGTTTGGCTCGTGCTGCTTCTAATGATTGCGCAATAACGGTACTTTCAAAAAAATCGTGAGCTGAAACTCGTCAATACAAAAAATATAAAGCCTTCGAATGCTTTTATTTTCATCTCAATACGACCACTTTTCACAGAGATACAACTCTTCAAAAAACACTAAAAAAAAGTGATTTTTTTTTGTTTTTTATTCCCTTAATTTTTTTGACAAGTGTAGAATGCAGTATTGTTGAGTACTTTTTATGTCTTTCAAAAAGTAATAAATTCAACTTGATTTCTGGGCTTGTAACCCACCGAAGTGGGATAGAAGTCAATTGTTGACTTTTGGCTTATAGACCTATGAATCTGCTCTGTAAACCATATTTTTAAAAACTAGAGAAAATCTTTAAAGAAAGCAAAACATGGCAACTCTTCTTTATTTTTATTCAAAGTCATTTAACATTATTTGCAAGTGCTTAAGTTATTCTTTCAAATAACTTAAGGATTTCCCACTTCCTTATATCCTTTTCTTCTTCCGCATCCACTTTCTATGTGTTGTATAACGCCTTGCTATACCCCAAGAATCAGATAAAAAAATAAAATTATTTATCTCCTTTCCTTTCCCGCATTCAGTATGAAATTGGCAGATTATTTTTATAGCCAATTGTTCGAAATCTGTATCTGAATTGAAAGGATTTAACGCGAAATACACTCATAGTTTCAAAATAAAGGGACCGGGTATGAATATCAAAGTGAATCAATAAAGTAAAAAAAAAAGATTCAATAATTTTTTGTGTAGCTATAGTATAAAAGGAAACTATCCTTGTTTGCAATGTTAGAGAATAAAATATTTGGGGGGGATGTTTTCTGTGGGGTGTGGACGATATAGTAAAAATGATTTTTTTTTTGAAATTTAGGTTATTGCTCATCATATTCAATCGCTATTGTATGAACAGAGCGTACATAAATATATGACCATGCCCTTTGAACTGAAATAGCAAAACTCCCTCGTTGCTCTGCACTAGTCTTTTTAAGTCTTGAATTTTATAGCTTCATTATTTTCAAACGATGAACATTTGTCTGTATATGCTCGACTCCAACCAGAAGGCTGCCGAACCATCAACCAAAATGTTTTTTTTTTTTTTTTCGAAGGGAACATAAGAAGGGTTATGTTAATAGAAAATTATTATTTGTACGCCAAACATCACATATATCTATATTGATATGGTATAATCATACTACTTGCCCTTTAGTCATGTTGTTTTTTTTTATCGAAAAATTTAAGTTATTTA
Source organism: Epistrophella euchroma (assembly GCA_947049315.1). NCBI lineage: Eukaryota > Metazoa > Arthropoda > Insecta > Diptera > Syrphidae > Epistrophella > Epistrophella euchroma. The sequence continues at coordinate 15,322,088 of OX346245.1, read as the reverse complement.
GTTGTCTGCATTTTAAAACTGAATAAAAAGGAGATACGAACAAAAATAAAGATCAACTGTAAGAAGCGCGTTAATTTGAACTATCTGGCATATATGCAAAAGTTATTTTTCGATATTTTTGGGAAGCGTCCTGAGTCCTTTGCTCTTTATCACAGTCCTTGACTTTCTGCTTGAAGGAAAAGTGACGGATCCGAAAGTGAATCAGTTATTCTTTGCTGATGATGGAGCCATCATAAGTGAAAATTCAACATCCTTGCAACGAGCACTTGATGTATGGGTGGATGTTCTGGAGGGAAGTCGATACCGCATTAGCACGAAAAACACAAAATATCTGTGCTGTCCATTTTCTGACCCAGACGGCCCTATTGCGGACAACTACCTGAATGGAACAATTCTTCCCAAGTGTGAAAAGTTCAAATATCTTGGATCTATGATCAACAACAAGGCATCTTGTGATGACGACATCAACCATCGCATAAGTGTAGGGTGGATCAAGTGGCGAGAAAACTCTGCCATCTTTTGTAATAGAAAAATGCCCCCTAAACTGAAAGGAAAGCTCTATACTGCAATTGTTCGCCCAGCACTTACATACGGTTCACAATGTTGGACAATGTACAAAACGTATGAGAGTAAATTGACAGTAGCTGAGATGAAGATGCTTCGCATGACAGCCGGAGTAAGAAAGCTTGATCGAATCAGAAGCAAGAAAATCCGAGGAAGCCTTCACGTCAAAAATACCGTCTTGAATAAAATACAGCATGATCGTTTAAGCTGGTACTGTCATGTACAAAGAAGAAACCCTGAGAACCCAGTTCAAAAGGCGATCGCATACGACCACAGTGTGGGAATTTAGAAATCTAGCGGAATTAAATTAATAGCGCTCGTGCATTAAACTTTTTCTTATATTTTTTTCTGCTTATATAATATAAATGGCTCGTAGAATCAAATACAACTTTAATTTTTGTCATATCTCTTCAAAGTTTTTTTAAAACGAGCTTTGAAGTGACCGATCTCTCATATGAAAAAATGTTAATTTTCTGAAAATCACTACCACGCATAAAACAAAACTTGGGTTGGTTTTTTGACAACTTTTTGCAACAAATATGGTCAGATGTAATGTTAAAAAAATAAATTACAATTGGAATAGGTCAAAATGTGTGGCAAGGGGGGCGGGAGGGTTTTAAACTTACCAACAAAAAAAATATTAATATCATGTCCCATTTTGAACTTTTTATACACTTTTTTCTCCGAAATTCAAAAAAAAGTAAACAGAAAATTAAATAAAGCAAGTTTTTTATATATATTAACATATCTGAATTTATCTGAAACAATAAGTTTTATTTTTTAGTCTTATTTTTGATTGCCATATATATAAATCGACATCAGCATTTAATACATTTAATAACAAAAAAAAGTACATGAACAGATTTTTTAATTTAAGATAGAACATCAAGAAGCTCCAAAATTTCTTGTTCAATTGAACCTTTTTTTTCTTTTCGGAATGCACCTTAGACTTGCTAAGAAAGGGTCTGAAGATATCAAAAGCCTGCGTTAAAAAGATCTCTCATTGTTTCCAAACTGGATGTTTGTCTCGTAAATAGTTCGCGATATTTAAATTTGTATTTAAATTTGAAAAACACCCTGTACATTTTTATTGCTTTTATATTTATTATATTATAAGTATTATTTTATAAAAAAATATTTTTTTTAAGTAACATGTTAAATTTTTGTATAAAATAAATTATTGACTGAAACACCCTGTAAGTTGTAATACATATATAATATATGTATACAAAATACCTCAATTTGATATTATGTATTATTTTATTAATACATATTTTTTTAAAGTAGAATGTTAAATTTTTGTATTAAATATATATTAATTGAAACATAAAACACCCTGTAAGTTGTAGTATGCAAAATATCTCTCTCTAATATTGTGTTTGCAAAGAGAGAACACATTTCTCAAAGTTAAAAAAAAATATAAGAACAAATAATATTAGAAAAAGAAAAACAGAACATGATTTTTTGGACGGTAAGCGTTTTGAAAAATTAGCAAATTTTTCATGTGCGCAGATATGCGCAGCAACTTAAAACGCAATATGAAAGGTGAAATGTCAGCCTTTAAGACGTATATAGTTTCCCTCCTGAATAACCCTGAATACATTAAAATTTTCTCCAATAAATGTAAAAATTAACAAAAGAAACACATTTTTTTCACTTAAAAACACAATAACAAAAAATTGAACACCCTTTTAAATATAATTTTATTCACTTTTTTATTCTCTTATATTAATACAATAAATGAATAAAAACTTCAATTAAGACTCACAAAAGACGTTTAAAAGTGAAAAACCCCGAACACCTTCGCACCGCAAACTTGACTCAAATAAATCACAAACTCTCACTTTAAAATCAATTCTCTCAGTAAAACATGCTCTCCACCTAAAATTTTTGGTATACTTGCTTACAGGGAGGTATTAGCTACATATTAAACCAATTTTTGCTTTGGTTCATGCGAATGATTTTTATAATAAAATTCCGCTAGATTGCCAGAATCCCACACTGTGCGACGTTCCAACGCAATCGCGAAGAAGAGGCAGGCCTAAGAACTCATGGAGAAAAGACAAATGCAACGACAACTGCATTCAGTTGGCCTTAGACATGGAACCATTCAAAACAGGGAGGCCTGCCGACGTTTCCTGAGGTCAACCCGGCGAACCCCACATGTGGAGCCGTAGTGTGAAGCAGTAAAGTGGGAGAGCTGTGATCCCATTCGAGATCATGACTGTCGTCGATAATGGAGAAGAAGAAGAAGATTTTTCGATATTTTTGGAGAGACCAAAAGCTCGGCATTTTTTTTGTTTTCACTAATATTTATGGAAATTATATCTACGGCAATTTCTGAGGTATCAAAAGTTATATTCTCAAAAATCTTTTTGTAGTCAAATGTAAAATGGAAGGTGACTTGTTGGCTGTATTGGTTCTTTTGTATAATCACTTTTAACGAGGAGGAGAGGGTGGAGATGAAGGTTTATATCAAACTGAAATATTTGTCTTGGTGGAAAATATGCATACGGAACATGAATTTTGAATGCCTAATTCAATCAAATAAAGATGAATATAATTCAACTACCTTAAAAAAAGTTATTTATGGTGTGATGCGTTTTTCTCGAGGCTGAGGTAAGTCTTCGTCCAGAGTATTCCCAAGGAAAGCAAGTAAAACTCAGACTAAAAAAGTAGAACTTTAACCAGTTATCGGTTTTTTAATCAATTTTTATTTCAATAAAAGAAAGGGTATGCAATTTTGTTTAAACTAAAATTAAATAACATAACATTTCAAATACGGCAAAGCGTTAATAAAGTTGCTATAGGAGTAGACTCGGTGCACGATATACACTCAACAGTCAACGGTTGGAATCAGATTTCTTTTTTTTTATTAAGAGTTTTTTTTTTGACCAATTTCAAAAGTATGTATGAATTTAGAAGATTACTCTTCTTCGGCTTGTTTGGTCGAATTAATTTATTAATGAAAAATCTTCATTAGTTTTCCCGACGTTTAATAAAGAACCCCTGAAGAAGACTGAAAAACTCGGTTGAAACGTCGAAAAAACTAATGAAGATTTTTCATTAATAAATTAATTCATACGGAATCTGATTCCCAAATCTAACCCAAAGCAAAATCACTCTGGCCAAAGGACAATCAAAAAATGTCCACTCAAAGTAACCAAAAGCAAAGCGATGAAAAGTTGCTACAAAGTACAAACATAGATCCTCAGTATTACCAAACTATAAATAAGAAACTACAACGAGTCGATAAGCTTCGAATTATTTGGGTTTTCATTTTCATACGTGCGTGGGTCATCTTGTTATGTTTCTTGGCAAAATAAAGTGTTTGGGTAATTTGGCCCCTGTATTCGTGAACAGTGGTGTGCATGATGATGACTGAGTAGGTGGTGGGTGCTCAAAGCTGATTTATATTTTCGTTTGGTATTATTTTGGTTGAATGGTAGTAAATTGCTGGTGTACCGTATTTTTCCTAATGTAAGGTTATGTTAAATATTTTCGGTTGGCGACGAGCTCCTGTATTAGTTAGATTCCAGTAGGTGGGGCGAAAGTGTCCTTTTTATAAAGTGACGACAGAATTTTCGGTACAAGAAATATTTACCAGATCATAACGGTATACTGAAGACTGATTAAATTTGGATTATATGATACATTTCTCTCAAGATATAAGAATCATAAGTCTTTAAAAATATAAATACATTTAGTAAGTAAAAATATTTAATTTTTCATCGGAATAAAGAACTAAAATGTAATTATTTTATTGGGTAATATTTAACTTGGTTTATTCGGGAAAAAAATTCATTTTCTCTTCTTATTATTGTTATTTTGATAACATTTTTAAAAATGATTAGTTTTGATTTTATTGAATTAACCGTTGAAAAATAACTTTAAATCCTGTATACCATATCTCAATCTCATAAATATTGTCTATAAAATTTGAATGAATTATTTTGTAGAGCACATTTATTGGATTGCATCTACTGTTTGTATAAAAGTGATCTTTCCAAGTCATCAGCACCGGCTGTATACTATATAGCCCAGGCAAATTGTATACATACTTTTACTGCGAAAAAAATGCAAGTGAAGAATCATCTTTATTTTTATTTGGTTTTTCGCAAAAAACTTCTTAACGGTAATTTTTGGGAAAATAATTATGTATTAATCCTTATTTTAATTATTATGTGAATTTGTAGAGTAGGTAATCATTAACATTTTTCTCCATGTAAATATAATATATACAAATATGTAAAATTTAAATTAACAAGCATACATATAACTAACAAAGAATAACAGCCCCACCCTTATTTACAAAAAAAGAAAAAAAATCTTTGCTTTTCTTAAAATCTCTTAGGGATATCTTCAGTATAATTGCCAACGACCGCCATGCCACAAGCTGAAAGTTTCTTCAAAACTTTAAACTTTTGGAACATAAATACATGTGAAACCATAATTCTCTCAACTGGCCTCTTTTATTCTTACAACAAAAAGCAAATTTCATAGCAATGCTGTGGTCGGTAAGGCAGAAGGCACTTTTGGAAAACTTAGTCTTCGGTATAGGTATATACAAGCTTTAAAAAATATAGTTATAACATATAGGACAGCCAGCATCTCAAACGATTTACTCGTTTACTGTTTTTATGCGCCCATATCCCATGAGCATCACCCTTTGATTCTCATTCCCTTTGATCCAAATCAAGTTGGCTGAAACAAGGAGTAAAGTCCTGCGTCCTTCGTCCTGCCGGCAAATTAAGAAAAATTACCCCAAAAGAGAATTAAATAAAAGAACACAAAAAAAATGTAAACAGAAAAAAAAAAATATTGCACAACGAAGGAGAGCGATAATTGATAATTAATTGATTTTATGATTCATTGAATGCGCTCCCTTAAACGGGCGAACCAACAACCGACCAGCAAATTAATATAATAACTTTTAATTATTTATTGCACTCTAGGGTGCATGATGTGCGGAGTGTAGTGGAATGCAAGCCACAATTACCGCACGCTATCTCAGGCAACTCTACTGCGTATCTGGGGTATCCATGGGATGATTTCGTCCAGCATCATCAGCAAAACACATTCTGTAGGTACTGTACTTCTCAACAAAAGTTTATTTTTTTTAATAGTTCTTGAAAGATAGGTGATGTTACATTGTTGGCAGACAATGTGATTTTCCATTGTGTACGTGTCGAGGTAAACTCCTCTCCTATTCAGGAATCCTGGGATTTGTTGAATACACCTGTCAGGTGTGCATACGGCATACCTATACTAAAACTCTGCTTGTAACAAAGCTGTGGCAGTTAAAAGATAATTTTTGTTTAGGAAAATATCCTCAGGGATCAGTTATCCCAAGATGATGATGGTAAGATGATGTTTAAACGGGAACATAACATTTTAAATGGATTTGCATACATGAAGATGATTGAAATAAGCCATGTTATAATGATATAAAGTTTTTTTTTTCACAGCCAAATACCTAAATGACCTTAAAAAATACACTGAAAAAAATGACCGTTGTCATAGTGACAACCGCCGATAGTCAACTTGAAATTGTCGTTTTGACGATAAAAATAGTCAATATGACGAAAAATCTGCAAAATTATTTTACAATTTTACAACACAATAGTCAATATGAAAATTTTCAATTATCAATTTTTAAATTTCAATTTGAGAATCAAAGTTGTCATATTAACAACTGCGGCAATTAAATGGACTATTTCGATTGTCTTTATGATGACCGCAATATCTTTGTCATCAAATTGACAATCATGGTCATCAAATAGATGATTTCAGTTGTCAATTTGACTATTGTGATTGTTAAAAAGAAAATCAAGATAAATAAAAAGAAAACAAAATTAAGGTGATCAAAATTAAAACCGCAGTCATCAAATAGACAATTGTGATTGTCAATATGATAACCGCGGTCATCAAATAAACAACTGCAGTAGTCAAACTGACTACAGAGATTAATAAATAAATAAATTTGATGGCACAACAGCTCATGAAGAACTAGGGCCTAGTGACTTACAACTCTCAACCATTCCTGTGTGCGTGTCTGCAGGGATGGAGGGGACCTACAGTTTATTGCCGAATCCGAACGGCTAACGAGCGGCACTTTTCTGTGACAGCAGATACTCTTGGAGGATTTGTCAATTCCTCGCAAGAGGCAGTAGCCGTTTTTTCTTTTAAATAAGACTACAGAGATTGTAAATATAAAAATCAAGATAAATAAAAACAAAAAAACTTTGTAACGATGCGTTACACTTTTAAACCCAATACCCAAATGCAATATAAATATTCACCGCCGCCGGCCGAACTGCCATCAGCACCCTATACATCGTCATCTGATATGCATAAAAGCTATCCAACAGCACCCTACAATGAAACCCACAATCGCCCACCTCTCATCACACGCCGACAGAGAATCAAATCGACAAGCTCGACGTCATCACTGGAAATATTTATTTTCACTTTATCATAATTACAATTCATAGTGTGTCGTTACCGCAAATGTAACAAGAGGACGTTTGAAATGTCAACAAGTCGAAGCTTATTGACTTGAGTCTATGTTTCCGGTTGATTTCAGTTTGTAGCAAAGCAACTGCGATAGCTTCAGGTATCAGGTTCTTTTAGTGGTGCATTCGTTCATACGTAAAGCTAAACTTTTTGGTCCTAAAAACATTCCGTGGTCGTTCAATTTGACAACCGTGGTTTTTAATATGAAAACTGCAGTTATCAAATAGACAACCGTCATTTTCAATTCGACAACTGCTGTTGTCATATTGAAAATCGCAGTTTTTAATTTGATAACCATGATTTTCAATATGACGACTGCAGTTATCAAACTGACAATCGCAGTTTTCAATTTGACAACCGTAATATTCAATTTTACTACGCCAATCATCATATTGACAAATTTTCAATTTCAATTTTTCACCCTAAATTGTCATATTGTATTGACTATTGCGGTAATCGGTTATAAAATTACTAATCTTCATATTGACTATCGTGATTGTCCATTTGAAAACCTAAGTTGTCAATATGATAACCAAATTTTTTCGCGATAAAATTGATGATCGAAAATTATCATATGGACCACTGGGGTTGAAAAATGACTATTTTATTGTCATATGGACTACCAAAATAGTCCCTGTGATGACTACCGGATTATTTTCAGTGTATACAAATTCTTTTACCTTGGTATAAAAAACTCGAATACACTTCACTTCACAATTTTTTTTTAGTGAAATGTGGTTCTTCTAGCGTAAGCGTAACGCAAGTTTCACAGCCATATAAAAATATACTGTTAGGCGAAGATTATATCAGTTTTTTTTTTTTTTTTTAAATTTCTATCATGCGTATATAACTCATTTCCCGTTAAAAAAAGTAAAAGTTGCTTTTGAAAAGGGATTAAGGGGGCGGGGGGGTTCGGCCCGGGTGGCAGCCTATACCTACTACTACTACTACTAGAGCGAAAGCCTTCTGTGCAGTGCTGTCGCTTTAGAAATAGCCAGAGCAGTACATTCAAAAATGTTTTGCATAATTTTAGAGCAAAAGCAATACGCAGAAAAATTTTGTTGTAATATTTTTTTTTTCATTAAAAAAACGTTTAATTATAGCAAAAAATAACTTAAGTTATAAGTCTTTTCATTTAAGTATTCAGAAAATATTCATTGAAAGTACAATTTTATGAATTAACCAACTTTTTTGTAATAAAAATATCACAATGAATACAATATTGATTATTTCAACGCACCTATTTATTATGAATATATTCAATATGACTAGTTTTAGTGGATGAAAGCTAAAAGTATTTTTTACATTAAGGTTAACAATACAAATTTTGAATGATCAGAATATTTATTGCCTATTTATATTAAGTACTTGTATAAACTGTGGATGTCAGTAAAGAGTTTCTTTTCTTGTCTTTAACTACAGCTACTTGTGAAAATACGCGCTCGGCACTCGTACTGCTATGCGGAAAGCATAAAATAGAACCAATAAATGTTTTCAAGTGGGGACACATTGAAGCATTAAAAGCGTTTTTTAAATTAAATGTGGCGCTTAAAAAATCTTCAAATAAGCAATAGAAAAAGCAATACAGAGAGCAAAATGCAGTACAAATCGACAGCACTGCTTCTGTGTCAATCGTGACTTATTCGGTCTTTGTGACCCGTTCATCAAAATCAACGATTGATTGCAATCACAATAAACCAAAACAATCAATCCCAACATCCATCATTTCAGTTTTTGAATAAATGACCCACGATGCACGTATGTATGTTTCGTTCATTCCACACATTAACACATCCCTAAATCTACCTCTTAAATCGTTATCGTTATACTCCGTTTTTCGATCCGCCGTTCAAAAATGTTGGCACATTTGACACCTATCAAAATAATCGTGTTCCAGTGGTTCCAAAGCGTCGGTCGTCTGTGACACTGGATAATATCCACCTCCTAAGTCAATTGGCGTACTCCGTTTTTCGATCCGACGAACAAAAATTTTGGCACATTTGACACCTGCCAAAATAATCATGTTCGCCTTGTAAAATGATTTGATTGAGAATGACTAGAACGACCGAAACGTACCTAAATCTTTCATTTGAACGATTGGAATTGGAATCCATTGGTTGAAGCTACGGATCACAAGCACAAAGACCTAATCAATCTGATTGACATAGTGAAGGATTTAATCTTTGACCATAATGATTGATTGAAAAGATCGAATCTTTAAAGCAATCAATTACTAATTGATTCGGTCTTTGAAAATTAACGATTGGCACAGCCCTACTGTGTCGAGTGCCACCTGAGGCTTAGTACATGCTGAATAGTGGCACCAAGGGTGTGTAGATTGTTTTTCAGATTTTCAAGATGAAAGGAAACTTTAGATTACTCGCTACCAGAGTACCAAAAAACACACACAAGAAACCAGATTACTTGAACCGAAGATTTCCTAATTCCCTTTAGCAGAGATGCCATAAGGCTAAAACCAACTGACCAAAGACCATCCGTAAATTGAATTAAGCTTAAGTTTGTTTTTTTTAAATAAATATTTTGTAAAAAGGTTTTAAAGACCTTTTTCCTCTGAAGTTTCGTGTTTTCTTCAGGACGACCCTGGCGAGGCGAGACCTGCGCGGTGCAGCGAGCTAAACTTTGACTGGAAAGCAAAAAACATATTACAAGCTCGTCATAGCTTTTACAGTTCTAGCTTAGGCTTTGTTTTTTGTGAGTCAAAAGAATATGTTTTATACTTTAAGCTAGAAAATTCAAGCTTATGCTTCATATTTTTAGTTTTCGTTTGTTTATTCACATGTGTCGGCTTAAGTAGCTTAAGCTAAAACTTTAATTCTACAGAAATATATGTAAGTCATACACATCTTTCTTTCGTCGTTCTTTGCGTTTATGCAAAAATTAGAATAAATTAAAAGCTTTAAATATACAAAATTTTAATAAAAAATACAAAGTAATATCAAAGGAACATCCTTTGACTTCTAGAAGGCTACAAAAATAACTGAAATTTATCTACTTTACATGATGCTCCATAAAGAGTTTAAATGCATTCAAATGTGGTCCACTGGGGCGTATACGCACTTTTCTTATTTTATTGAATCTGACAAATCCGACTAAAATTTTGAATTCCGCACGTCAAGTTCGTTTATGTCGCTTGAAAAAATATTTCGAAGAATTATTTTCAAAAAAAAAAATTAGGCGCGATACGGAGCTTGCGGGCAAACGCTAATTCAATTTAAAAAGTTCTACTGTCAAGATAAGTGACCGATGAAATTTGTATTAAGGCAATAAATTGTCCATCTCCACCATCTACAGCAAGTTGTGCAAACAGATTTTCTCAATCAACGCGAGAACCACATTCTGAGTGCATAGTCCCCTTTCACACAGGGCAACTGAGTTGCCGGCAACAATTAGTTCATAGGCGAGAAGGGCAGAAAGAAAGAGGGGGAAATGAAATCTCCCCGGCCAACAAATTCAGGAGATTTTGTTGACGTTTCTCTTCACACTACGTTTGTGTGCGTTCAACCAAGGTAGTTTAAAAGGAAAATAAAGAAAATCTCCGGGTTTTTGTTGCTTGCGTGTGAAAGGTACAAGAGATTGTTAAGCAGATTTAAAGAAAACGTCAAAAAAATCACCAGCAACTAGTATCTTCGTGTGAAAGGGGACATAGGTATAGCTGCATGCTGCAACCTCAAGTATTGAGCAAGAGCAACTTGAGGCAGCTATCTAGGGACCGAGCTGGCTGGAGGGGCTTGTTGGTTGAGGCCGTAGTCCATCCTGGGCTATGAGCGCCATCTAAAGTAAGTAAGTAATCCGAATAGTTAAGTAATCCGAATAGTGTTCACCTTCACTAATGTGTTATTATTTTCTTTGATTAATATTTTATCTCAAAGATGTGCGAAAAAATTTTGGATAGGGGAGGTGGAATAGGGGAGCAAAAAACCTTGGGGTAGCAATATTTTTTTTTTTTTTGTCAAAAATGTTTCAAAAATTTTATATAGAAACAGGAAATAACGCCCAAGGAAAAAACAACCAACAAACTGATTTGGAAACAGCGGCCAAAAATATTTGTAAAGCCAAAAAAAAAAAAAGAAGAATTTAGAAATATAACCCAAAATTACTTCTTCTCCAAATAATACAATAGAAAGCTTAATTATTTCCAATTTAATCGTATGTATTAATTGTTTTTGTAAAATTAACGTTTTTTCCAGAATTGTGTGTGATGCTTTAAGACTTAATTTGAAAAGGAGCCAAGTTTAATATTTTTCTTGGGTAAAAGTGTTTTTTCAAAAATCTATGAATGGATTAAAGTCCATAAAACAAGCATGAAAATAAAGCAGAAAATGAGAAATTTAATTATTACAACAACAACAATTTGTTCAGAATTTTTTTTTCTGTGCGATAAAACCAACCAAATATGGCATAGAGTAATTCATAAGTTTAATGGAAGAATAGTTAACAACAAATAATTATGTATTTCCATTTTGGTTGTGGACTATATTGACCCTTATGTATTGGATACTTTTTAAAAACTTCTCTCAGACTTTGTGAAAGAAGCTCTGATATTTATTAAAATAAAAGAAAACAATTGCGGCTTTCGAAAAAGGTCACCCATCTAACATTTCAGTTTCTATTAACTTAGAAGTATTGATATGCTGCAATTCTTGATACATATGTACCTATTATGCTTCCATAGGGCTTTCCTCGAAAATAAATTTCTTATAGAAGTCAATAACTGCTTCTTTAAAATTGTTTGAAAGCTAGATGAAGGAACTTAACCGAGCTTAGTACCTGTTTTTGAATAGACCTCTATAAATGAAGTTATAAAGAATTTAAATGAAGCTATTTTTGTATACGAATTGTATAAGGTTTTTTATTATATAAGTTACTGTCATTCAGTATTTATAAGGCTTCTGTTACAATTTTCTGAAAGTTTCGATGAGACAGCGTAATGGTTAGTGCGTTGGACTGTTATGCCAGAAGTCTGGGTTCAATACCAGCCGCTTCCACCTTAAGTTTTTTTTTCAGGGCTACTACCTCTTGCGAGGAAGTGACAAATCCTCCAAGAGTATCTCCTTTCATAGAAAAGTGCCGCTCACCAGCCGTTTGGATTCGGCAATAAACTTTAGGTCCTCTCCATTCCTGCACACACGCACACAGGAATGGTTGAGAGTTGTAAGTCACTAGGCCCTGGTTCTTCATGTCATTTTTATTTTTATTCGATGAGACATGTCAAACTTTATGTGATTTTCCACTCCATCATTTGAGATAATCAGGAGGAGCTTAAAGTAAACCTCAAGGCCGTAGAAAAAGATAGCTATCTCAAAAACCTGAACAAGGTACAGAGATTAGCCTTTATAGGAATGACGGGGGCAAGGAGGTCTACACCTCAAGCAGGCCTGGAAGTTATTCTTAACCTTTCGGCCCTGGACGAGTACATAAGGTGTACAGCAGCCAAGAGTGCATTTCGACTGAAGGAAATGGACTCTTGGAAGCACAGCACCTACGGTCATGGGTCTATTTACCAAAGATACGCCGGACTAGATGTGACCACTGACAACTTACCACCCGTAATAGATTTTAGGAAAAACTTCTCGGTTTTAATACCCGAAAAACATGGTTGGGGATCTAACTTACTACTCAGTGAGCGGGGTATCCCCTTCTACACTGATGGGTCAAAAATGGAAGAAGGAACAGGAGCTGGGGTATTTTGTGAAGCTCTTAATATTAGAGAATCATATAAACTCCCAGATGAGTGTAGTGTCTTTCAAGCTGAGATTTATGCTATCGAAAAGGCAGCCGAAATCGTCCACATGAACAAATTGAGCTCATCAGAGATCACATTTTTCGTGGACACCCAAGCTGCTATCAAAGCATTATCCAGTGAGACCATAAGATCCAAAGCAGTAAAGTCTATCCAATATTAATTGGCAGTACACGTCTTATGGGAGAGCTTTTTCAAAATCAGTAGCGCGCCATATTTTTGCACCATACTAAATTGAAAGAACTCCTTCATAAAAAGTGCGCGGTCAGTAAATGTGAAATAAATTATTTTTATGTAAATTGTATGTTTAAAAGGTGTATTTTTTATTTTAAGTTTTGTACAATTTATGTTCTTTAAATGGATAGTTTTTAAAGAATCGTTGGTAAATTTGTTTTAAAAATGTGTGTGCAATAAATTTTAATTGAAGTTATAGCTATTTATAAAGGTAAAAAAAGAATACAAATTTAACCAAAGTGTACCTATATTTAAAATAAATCTAAGAATATTTCAATTATCGAATGTTTCTTTTGGGCCTTCGTCAGTACCAGGCTTCTTTTCTTTAATAATAATTTTATGATTGAAATTATTATGGTGTTGTTTTTGAGTATAAAAATAAAATAGCGCGGATGTTGTGCATCGGCCACCATTTAAAAAAAAGTGTTGCAACCAATACAATATCTTGAAATAGGAAATTTAATTATCTTTCTTTTCTTCACAGTACATTTTTTTATAGGACTTATTTTTTCAGAGTCGAGGCACCTTAAAGTACACTACTGGGGATACCCTTACAAAAACGCACCTATTATCTTACCTCAAGGTGGTGTGGAAAAAGATAAATCATTTTTTTTTCGTTTTTCAAAATCGTAATTGTGCAATTTTACCTACTAGGTGGTAACGCTGGTCAATTTCAAATAAACTTGAAATGATTTATTATGCAAGCTACGGCATCGCGATAAGAGCTTTTACATGCGATAGACTTATGCAGTACGCTGCAACCAAACTGAGATGCAAACGTCCTATCTTCCCTGTACTGACAAGAATAATTGGATAAACTATAGCTAAATATCGTGACTTACTGAACAATATTTGTAACACTAACCAAGTCAAACTCTGCTGGGTTCCTGGACATAGCAATATAGAAGGGAATGACATAGCAGATGCACTGGCAAGGAAAGGGTCAATGACAAATAGAGACAGTAGAAGCCAATTAGATACGGGACCAGACGTCCCGATCGGCGTAATCAAAAAGAAAATAGACCTAATAATGAAAGAGCAAATCAATAGCTCATGGATATCCAGGAACGATTGTGCCATCTCTAGAAGTTTATGGTCCTAGAATTAATGAAAAGGAAGCTGAGTAAAAAGACCATTATAACCCTGATAGGTGTACTGACGGGACATTGTGCCATTGGCAAAATGGCCACTAGATTGGGTGTTTAAGCACCCGATTTCTGTAGGAGCTGTCAGGATGTTGAAGAAATAGAAACCATTAAACACCTGCTCTGCGACTGCCCAAACCCCCAAACAAACCGCCTGAAGGCCTGATGCACAAACTTGTTATCCTTGACTTTCCAGTATTCATTGTAAAAATAATTAATTCATTTTTATCTGATAGGTTCTTTAAAGTCTCAGTTAATAATTGGTTCTCAGAATTAAACGAAATTGTTGCAGGTGTACCACAGGGATCAGTTCTAGGTCCTATCTTATATACAATATATACATATGATTTCCCACATTTAACAGACTGTAAATCAGCCATCTTCGCAGATGATACGTGTTTGTATTCATCGGATTCAGTTGGTTTTAACATTGAAACCAATTTGCAATCTGCGCTAAATATTGTGCAAACATACTTTAATGATTGGAAAATTAAAATTAATAATAATAATAATTATAATTTAACTTTATTTCACTCAAAATAAGCTTACATTGTATTACTAAAATAATAGAGAATATTTAACAATATTTGTATGGCTTTATGTAGAAAAAAATATTTATGTATATATGTATCTTAAATATATCAGGTATAATTATTTGACAATAAAGCAAGATTTCAAGGAAATAGGTTAATTCTGTTATTCAAAGGAATAAGTGTCGAATGAACCTTAAGATAGAAAACAATATCAAGTATATACTTTTGTGGGGATTTACACTAAATTAATTCAAAACTTTAAATTAAATTCATAAAAATTAAAATGTCTATATAATACAATTAAATTATTGGATTTAGAATAACATCAATCTGAGAATGATCAAAAGAAAAAAGCCAATGTTTAACTAAAGCTAAAAATCCTGATTCGTTTCTCGCACATCTGAATTCATCAGGCAATTTATTAAATAAGCGGGGTGCAGTTACTGTATAAAAATTACTAAAGTGTGATTTAAAAATTCTGGGAACATTCACAAAACGGCGTAAGCTAGATCTCAAACTAAAAATCTCAATTGATCTTTCATCATTATAACCTTTGCTTTTGAAAAATGTTTTTAGAATATTATACAAATATAAATGCCTCACAGGGAGAATGCCGAGATTGGTGAACAAGGCGAAACTGGGTGTCAAACGAGTAACTTTAGATATAATGCGAATTGAATGTTTTTGGCTAGTGAGGAGCGGAATAATCTTACTAGCATGAGTACCACCCCAGCAGCAAATTCCATATTGAAGTTTTGATTGAACTAGACCATAATAGGCTAATTTTAAAATTTTTTGAGGGCAGTAAAGACTAAGGTGATAAATCTGTCTGATAACCTTATTAAGATATAATTTTAAGTTTGATGTGTGTTCAACCCAACTAAGCTTCTTATCGAGTAAAACTCCTAAATACTTAAAATGATCAACACATTCAATGTCAAAACAACCATCACAGCACTGATACGCAGGCATAATCAATGATGGGCAAACTTGAAACCTAGAACAGCCAGGCGCATGATAAGTTAAAGATAAACTATCAGGGATGATTCCCTGTAAATTAAAAAACATGAACTTAGTCTTACTGCTAATGACTAGCTTATGAGACCCAAACCAGTGACAGAGAATTTCAAGGTCGTGATTCATACTGACAAATGTTTCAAAATGGTTATTATTGGAGTACGAAAGAGCTGTATCATCAGCAAAGGCAGATAATTTACCTTGAAATGGTTGTAAGAACAAAGAATTTACAAAAATAAGAAATAAGATGGGACCCAAAACAGAACCCTGTGGAATTCCCATTTTTACGTAGGTTACCGAACTATGAAAATTTTGTATCCTGGTCCTTTGGTTACGATTTGTTAGGTAAGAACGAAGCCAATCATGCACGAAACCTCTGAATCCAGCAATATAGAGTTTCTTGAGTAATATTTTATGGTCAACCGTATCAAAGGCTTTTGTAATGTCAATGAATAAAGCCGCTGAAACTTTAGAATCATTAATTGACTTATAGATTTCACCACAAAATTTTAGCAGCGCATCTTCTGTTGACTTACCTTTCCTGAAACCAAACTGAAGATCACTGAAGAAATCAGTTCTGGAAAGAAATGACATAATTCTATCCTTCATACCCCTTTCAAATACCTTGGAAAAAACAGACAGGAGAGAAATAGGCCTGTAGTTATTTATGTCCAAAGTGTCACCTTTTTTATGTAATGGGATTACAATAGCTGTTTTAAGAGAATCTGGAAACACACCTTCTCTAATGCTGGGAAGACTCAAGCTGTCTTTTTCACAAGAAAGAGAAAAGCTTGCTTCTTACCCACCAGTATGCTTCAAATTAATGGCATTTCGACAGAGTGGAAATCTAGTGCAAAATATTTAGGAGTACACTTAGACAAAACCCTTACTTTTGGACTTCATGTCCAGGAGGCAATGAATAAGGTTAATTTGGCTATTAAAATGCTGTATCCATTTATAAACAGAAAATCGAAACTCAGTACTGAAAATAAGCTTGTTATTTTTAAAGTTATCTTCCAAAGCATAATGTTATATGGGTCGCCTGTGTGGGATAAATGTGCTAATAGCCATTTACTTAGATTACAAAGAATTCAAAATAAAGTACTCAAAATGATGCTTAATCTGCCATGGCACTATTCTACAGAGGATCTCCACGCATTGGCCAAAATTGAAAAAGTTTCATTTAGAATAAGATATTTATTTAAGCGATACAATGTATCTTGTAGTACATCCGAAAACTACCTTATCTCAAATCTGGCTTTATCATAAAAAAAAAATGTTAAAATTAAAAAAAAAAAAAAAACACAAAACAAAAAAAAAACACAACAAAAAAATGTGACTTATTTATTTTGATTCATTTATTTATTTATTTAATTATTAATTAATTAATTTATTTATTTATTTATTTTTTTTTTTTATTTATTTATTTTATTATTTATTTATTTATTTATTTATTTATATATTTTTGTATTTATTTATTTATTTATTTATTTATTAATTTATTTATTTATTTATTTATTTATTTATGTACTTGTTTTTATTTATTTATTTATTTATTTATCTATTTATTTATTTATTCATTTAATCATGTACCTACGTACTTTGTCCTTATTTATATATTAATATAAATGTTTGATGTTTCTTGTATATGTATTTATTTATTTATTAGTCTATTTACATATTTAATTGTTGAACTTACCAATTATTGTAAGAAATTTTAATTTGTATTTATTTGTAAACCGTTTTAATGTTAAACCACAATTTGGGACAAGTATTTTTCGGTGCGTTCTAGCCTCCCATTTTCTCCAATCTCGGATACAAAATTTCAAAAATTTAAAGAAGGTTTTTTCTTGTAGCTTTTCCTTCGACTTTTCATTATATAAAACTATGTAATTGCAATAAAAATGTTAATTATTTTTCAGTAGTAAGGTAGAGTTATACCAAATCTCTGTAAATTGTGCAATATAGTTTTTAAGAAATAAAAAATGTTAATAATTTCAGCTACAATAAAATAAATCTAAAAATTTACTAAAAACCGCCTCCGTTACTTTGGAAACAGGTTTGTTAGAGAATTGGACGATCTAGCGCAAGTCTCAATGGCAAACATGAGAAAATACATAGAAAGCACAGGCTGGTTCGTAAATGAACCAGTCTATGTCAACCGATAGTTTAGGTTTTATCTCTGTTATAGGGGATCACAATGGACCAATAGGCCCCCTTGTACGCAATAGCCTCAGAGCTGGGCACGCCCCTCCCAACCTAACCTAAACCTCAACCCAATTACCAGGAGTTGTATACGCACTGATTTGAAAAAATAAAAAATCTTAAAACAATCCAAACCTTTTTTATTATTACGGAACAGAAATATTTCAAATGCATTCTAAATAGGCCTTCTCTAGCAAGAATTTAAACAAAAAAATTGTATCCTTCACTGAGTTTCAGTGAACAATTTTTAAATTTCAAATTTATAAATTGCAGAAATTTAAAACTTCCGCATTTTGCTCGCAAATAAAAATGAAAGTGAACAACCTATGCAGGGAAAAAGAAATCCTTGCAAATCACCAACAAACTTATACTTACTCAAAATATTAAGTGAAAACAATGCTCCACTGCAAGAAGTGTAGGATGTACATGATTAAATTGTTCCAATAAAAAAAAATTAACTTCCGTTTACTTATTCTTATGCATGGAAAACCACATACACTGGGTTCCTTCTTGCAGACATTTTCCTCTCACTTTATAGTTTTCACTGAAAAACTACAACTACAATACGAGCTATCGCTTTCTTATTCCCTGGCAAGGCACCCCCGTTATAACAGAATATACAGAAAAGGATGTTTTAAATTATTAACTTTAATCGTTGTTGCAGAATGCAAGAACCTACGATACCGCATGCCATGCAAATGCAGAGTAAAAAGTAGTGTGTTGGTGATGGTGTTCCTCTCACTATAAATGCAAATGGATGATTGTGTTGCATTATACTACAATATAATGCATCATCACTAAGAATAACAATGTGTAAGGATCTGTGGGTAAATTAAATATTTAACATTGTGATGCATATGCTCCACTTTTACTTAGATTACAAGTTAAAGTGTTCAGCGTGGGTTATTTTTTATTTTTGTTTGTATTTTTTTTTTAACTCACATGTTAACAAGATGTTAACATGATGACGGAATGAAGCCCTTAAATGAAAGAAGGATAATTTGTTGTACAACACAACACGCTTATATGAAAGTAATTGATGCGATTAACAACTCTTAATGGGATTTTTTTTTTATTATTGACGCGTGGGCTTCAAATCACTGTCACGAATGTGGGAGGTTGTTGATATCTCACCAAAAATGCCACATAAAAACCAATAACATGACAATGCACCATTGCCACTAACCCCAAGCACCCCCACATTCGGGTTTCACCACACAAAAATATACAAACGAACAAATAAAAAAAAAAGAAAGAAAAGAAAATTGTCTTCAATTTTATAGCCTCGCAGCAATAAATAAGGCTCAGTGGAGAATTTAAGGACTTTGTCTTCTTTATCGCACCCCTCGGGGCCTATCTGCTGAAGACTTTCTTTTTTTTCTGTACATTTTCCTACCCCAATCAGTGAATTGGTTTTTTTCTCGTTTGGCTAACACAATAAACATCACCATGCGCCTAACGCCTTCAATTCTTGTTGCGAAATTGCAGGAGTCTTCAAAGACCATCCTAAATCTCCCCTAATCGCCAGTGTAGAATTCACTTTAAAGGGGTTGCTGGTGCCAAAGCTTTAAGTTTATTAAAATAAAAAAAAAATGAAGGAAAAATAACCAAGAAACATTATTTTGCCCCCGTCATAGGGCGTGACAAGGATACCATTTGGTGGATAATTTGCGACGAATATATATATATCTATGCGTATATTTGTATTCATACACTAAAAGCCGTTAGGCGCAAACACACAATACTCCTATAGCCCCCAAAAATGAAAATTGATTAAGGATCGAAGAATGTAATTATTATGCTCTCGCTTGGGTTAGCTATGTACAATACTTATTTCTGATGGCAATCCCTTAAGCGAGCATGGCATACCCAAACTCAATATCTATATAGCCAAGGGGTGAATTGATTTTGCGAGAATTAAGAATTTAAATGGGACAAGGATTTCGATTGGGGTCGTTCAGCTTAAGTTGAATGAAATGTCCTGAACAAATCAAAATTGGCACATCCTTTGGTAGAATTTGAAATCGGTTTAAAAAAGGATAAACGATTTGTTTTGGATGATTGATGGACAAATATGATTTAATGGTAGGAATATTTTTTTTTTTCTTTGATTCAAGAACAATGAATGTGGGGCGATGGATGATGCTGGTGATAGAATTTTAAAACCATTCAAAATGACCTTGAATTATATATACAGGGTAATTCACATAAGCTTGAGTCGAGACAAGGGAAAAGTCGGGAGAGGTTGTCTATTTCCCCCCATTTAGGTGGGAGGGGCAATTTTCTAAAAAATCGACCTAAAATAGAAAAAATAAAAAAACAACGGCAACATTTACATTGTTAAGCCAGAAGTCCGTTTTTTTATTATCATGCTTTTAATTAAAATCGTTTGAGAGAACAGTTTTTGAAAAATGAATTTTCAAACCCTAAATTTTGAAAAAATTGTGTTCACAAACTATGTAGTTTTGTTCAAAATTTTACGTTATTAAATAATATTTTTGCTGTTAATATTCGATGCTCCTATCAATTCTAAGTCAAACACGGAAGAGTAAATGCTCAAGTTTTTTTAGTTTTTGAAAAAAAATTAAAATAACGGGAATTTACTAAAAAATTGGTTTAAACACACAAAAAAAATATTAAAAAACAACGGTAATCGTTAAAATAGCATGCTATACTTTTTTGTAAAGCCAGAAATCTGTTCTTTTATTTTCTTTTTAAATTTTTTCCAAAAGTAATTTTCAAACTTAAATTTTTGAAAAAAAAAAAAGTATGTTCAATTAGATTTTGTTCTTAATTTTTCTCGATTAAGTATAACTTTTATGTTTAGTTTTTAATGCTACCATCAATTTTTAGTAAAAACACTTAAAACCAGATGTCAAAAAAGTTTCTAGATTTTGAGAAAATTGAAAATAACAAAATTAAGTTTTCCCTAAATTTGAATTCCATCCATTATTTTGTTGGTCCAATTATGCTATAATAAAGTAGTAAAGTAGATTTGGTTATTTTCAATTTTCCCTCTTCTAAGAGCATCGAACATTAAAAAGAAAAATATTACCTAATAACGTAAAATTAAAAAAAAAAAAAACTAATTTGAACACAATTTTTTTTTTTTAATTATTTTTTCAAAATTTTGAGTTTTAATTTTTCAAAAACAGTTTTCTCAAATAATTTGAATCAAAATTTTAATAAAAGAACGGACTTTTGGCTTTTAAAAAAAGTATAGAATGATAAGTGTTGCCGTTGTTTTTCAATGATTTTTTTTCTATTTTAAGTCGAATTTTTAGAAAATTGCTACTCCCGTCTATAAACTGGGGTAAATAGACCCATCCTTCTCATACGATTTTTTCTTATTTCGGTTCAACCTACACGCGCTCAAGCATTTTGTCACACTTTAGGTGAATCACCCTGTATAGGTACTGTGTGTATTATAGATAAATGAAGAAAGTATTGTAAGAAATAACCTTGAATGATCATTATACCAAAAATTCTGAAGGATTTTGTGTATCGTGTTGAGAAATCTTAGCAGATGAATTTTTTTTAAGATACCGTGATTGCGAAACCATAAGAAACAGTACGAGTCTTTTTCTTCTTTTTTTTTTTGAAGAGCTACTTTTCTTAGATTTTTTTTGTTGTCAATTAAATAGTTATATTGGTCAGATAACGTATTTATTAAACTTTAATTCTGTCATTATTTTATTATTATAAATGTGAAAGTTTCTTTGTCTGTCTGTTTTTTCCTCATAATCGTCGAAAATACGTAAGTGATTCTAGTGATAACTTGGTAAAGCGACGGCTTGGGACATGACATGATGGACATAGACTACTTTTGTTTTCAAAATCTACAACAGTTTACCAAAAAATAGTTAAAATATATAAAATAAGTGATAAATTGTTTGCAATTTCAGATATTAAATCCTAATAATATCAAAAAAAAAATACAAAAGTTTATTACAATCATTAAGTTATTTGAAAATGCGAAGCAAGGCGAGCACAGGCCTGCCAGTTTCATATATTGTCGTCATTTTAAATTTTTGTCTTGCTGAAAAATATCTGATTCACTGCTTTCACACCTTCTCTTTTTGGGATTTTCTCCTGGGGATTTTTTTTTTTAAGGGAATTTTTTTTTTTGGGATTTTGTCTTTGCTCGGTTTTTTCTTGGGGATTTTGTCTGTGGAGATCTTTTTTTTTTTTGGGATTATGTCGTTTTGTTTATCGTCACTAACCCTTTTTCAATTCTTGAAAATATAGTCCTTGTATTTATGAAAACCATATTGTCATTCTAAATGAAATGTACTACATATTATGCTGATGGGAATCGCAATATTGATGCAGTTCATTGCATTTTAGTGTGTTATGATAATAGTTAAACATCAAGGCCCTGTGATTCCACAAAAATACACAATAATAAATTTCAAAACAGAAAGTTACAGAGCCCAAGTGCAACTTTGAGCTTCTTAAAAAAAAAATATATGAAGCTAATGATCCCTAGTAGACTGTGATTTCTATATTTTATCAAAATGTTTTCCTTAACATCTATACGTGTATGGTATTTGTGTGTATTTGTCATCATTTATTAAAATACTAGCTGACCCGACCCGGCTTCGCACGGGTAGAAAATCGTAAGAAAATAGCAAAACAAATTGATACATAATTATACGAAAGGTAATTAATGTCAATAACTTCAAAGTCGAAATTTTATCTAATTTTTTGTAGACGTTGGGACGGGAGCAGGTATCATCCGGCTTTATGATCAATTTGCCCTTATACTTTAAAAGTTTGCATGTATTGAGCTGTAACGATTTCAGCTCCAAAAGACTTCATTTGGAAGCATGAGTTGTATTTCCTGATGTTTGATAGGAAATGTTTTGATTCGGCAAGCAAAGTTTTAAGGGCTCTGACAGTTCTTAAAATTGAGGCAGTTTAATTTTTCCGGCGGCGCAACACATTCCTATCGTTTCTCCATTAAATTTCAAAGCTTTGCAATGAGGACACACTTCAGTCATAGTGCCGTGCCGATGATAACATTCCGACTCAAACTATAATCACCAGTTGGGTTATATCGGAATGTAATCTGAGTGTTATCGAGTGATTGCTGACAACAGAGTCGTGGTTGACGCTGATCTGGTGTTTCCCGTTGACGTCTTTCAGCCGCTCTCAGTATTTCACGCTATAACGCAGTTGGAAACGAAGCAGATCTGAAGCTGTAGAACACGATCGCCGTGCTCGCAACCGTGCATGTGCATCTTCTAATCTGGTTTCAGGTCGCTCTTCTGCTTCTTCGGCACGTATTTAAGCCATTCTTTGGCATGTTCGCTCGTTCGCTGATGCCTGTTCTTCCTCAGTACTACTTGCCAGCCCTCGCCGCATTGCATCCGCTATGCGAGTTTGACGGCCTTTGTTTGATCTATTTGGAGTCATTACCTATTTTGACAAGACTCAGACAGATCTATTGATAGAGATTTAAAAAAAAAGAAATTTCAGCGGAATGTCGAAATATAAATAGATTGAAATCTATATGCAATGTACTCTCTCCGGACACCACTCATAACCGGACAGATTTTTGGGTTCTCCAGTGTCCAGTTTTTTAGAGAGTACATACATTATTTGAATTCAAAAAAAAAAAGAAAACGAAAAAGTATATGCTAAATCACGAAAAGGAAAAATAAATAAACTATACTTATGAAATTAACGCATCTCATATATTTTGTGTAAAATAACAGAAAAAACATATTATGTATTTTAAATTTTTGCTTCAAATTTTTGACAAAAAACGAATTTTTTTTGATAAATAATGTTATTTTTGTCCAACTGATGGCGATATTTAAAAAAAAAATACATATATATATAAACACGCTCGTATGCAAATGCAATGTTGTGTCAAAATTTCAAAGCAATCGGTGAAGAACTTTCGGAGATTACTTATAAAGGAACAAACGTACATTTACATTTTTATTTATATAGAATTTGCATCAGAATTTTTTCTTACGTGAGTAAAATAGATCATATTCTTGCGTCAGATTAAAACCCCCGCACAATTATTTCGTTTTTCTTTAAAGTAATTTTGATGCCTTGTAAACAGAAGCCGGTCCCCGGTTGCATTCAATAACTCATGTATTAATTCCGAGCTTAAATCTATTCGGCATTGAAATTATTATAAATCAATCTGACCAGTATGACCATACATCAGAATGCCTTCCTTATATACATTATGCATAATATTACATACTATATTTACTTATTTTATCTTAATGTTTTTACCTACTTATTCTTTTTCCAGAAAATAGGTGGTACCTACAACAATAAGTGAATATACTATAACTGTGAAACTTGAATTTTTATGCACTTTAAGTTACACATGCTGCTTATACTGCATACTACACTACTTCGCTAGTTCAATGCACCAAAACTCTGGACTATAAAAATGTGTATTGGTCTTCCAAGCCCAATCCTCCGTCATCCCAATTGGCTTGGGAGGTATTGGTCCAGTTCTTTCGCTCTCAGGACCACTTGGACCCGTTGTCCTCCCTGGTGGAGCAGTGTCCATTCAAGGTTCAATCGTCCAAGGAATTCCATCCAGTGTTGCTGTTCAGGTCCCAAATCTGATCTCCGTTCAAGGTCTCCCAGCTGCCGTCACTGTTGCGCAATCACCAGTACCCGTTGCCGCTCCAGCTCCTGTTGTTGCTGCAGCTCCAGTTGTTGTTGGTGCTGAGGGAACTTACGTAGCCAAGACACGTGGTGCTGTTCACGTTGCTCCTTTGGCTGGACACACACAATCTGCCACTTCAGTCAATCTCCAACCAGCTCCAGGAACTTTGTAAAGAACTTAAAATCTAAAATCTGACCTCTGATCTTGACGGACCTCGAAAAAATTTCAGTTATTCAATGGTGTCCCCTACTACACTGCCTTCTCTAGTAAATAACAATTTCCAGTGGTATTTTAGGATTTTTGTATTACAAATGATTGTTTGTGACAAATTACCTTATGATAGTTCTTTATGGTATAAAATAAATCAATGCAACATGGACTTCTAAAACAGTCATATAAAAACAAAATTTGTTTTTCTTTTCAATTTTACAATGCGATAAATTAATATTATAGTTTCTCGGTACATTGATGGTTATACCTGAATATTTGTTCTCAGCATATTTTGTCAACTTAATGTAAAATATGTGTTCGTTACAAGTGAATTTGATATACAGATATAGTTCCTAGTAAACCACCCGCGCCCGCCCCGATTAAGCTCGGTAGCAAAAAAAAATTACAGTCTACTGGACTGGCTCAGAGAAGGCTCAGCAATTACTGTCATGTAGTTTTAAATAGGAATATAGGAAAATTAGACTTAAAATTGTGAAACTACAGTCGACTCCGCTTTACTGCACTCCGCTTAACTGAAAAAAATCGGTTAACTGAAACAAGAAATTTATAACGGGGCTTTTTTCAACAGTTTCCATGCAAACTACTTCGGATAATTGAGCTTCGCTTAAGTGAAAACTCCTTTTAATTGAAACAAACAATCTTGACTCAAATAGAAAATTTTCACCTATTGAGCTCCGCATAACTGAGACTATCAATGAACGCTGCCACCAAATTTTCAATTAAACACACCTTTTCAATTTGAAATGTCAAAATATTTCTTATTTCTTCATTCTCGTACTTTCTGTAATTACATGCCGGTATAGTTGATTTTATATTTTGGTTTAGTTTTTGGCTTAGAAATTCTCAAAATATATAAATTAGTTTGTTTTTATAAAACTCCGCTTAACTGAAACAAATTTTCTGCAATTTTAGTGTTCCAGTTAAGCGGAGCCGACTGTATACCAATAATTTCGAAAAAGCTGAATTTCTGTTGGAAAGACCGTTACCAGACAAATATTTCGCAAGGGGGCTATGATTGTTCAAAAAATAATGTTTCATTTTGTATTAATATATGCACGCATAGATACTAAGAAAATAATCTACATCTCAAATTTTAGTTCTTATTTATTGCCCTTTTACATCTACACATCAGGCACTTAATATATCACCAATAAAACCCTGAACTAAAACACCTTCCATTTCCCTTCCTTTCTTTTTATGCAAAAAACAGGTCTTTTTATTGGCCAATGTTTTGGTTCAAAAATTAGAAAAATAAAAAAAAAATTAATTACGGACGGGGTAAACAATAAACTCATTCAAAGTAGGCGTTTGTAAAAATTTCAAACAAACGGCCGTTACTCGAAAACCGTTATGATTCTGTAAGAACAAGTTACAAAATTCTGAGAGGTCATGACCTGGCCTATTACCATAATAAGTTTGGACCATTCTTACCGGGACACCCTGTATGCATCGATACATTAAGTAGATATCATCACAAAATGACCAAGGGCTGATATTGCACTCTTTGAAGTTAACTAATAAAATCATCTGCTTTTGCAGTAACAAAAATTACTTTGATCTCCGAAATGACGTTTGCCAATTTTTTTGGAAACGTCATCGGTCGGCATTTTAGCTTTAGAAAAAGTCGATATAAATCGACATTTTGACCAGTCGATATTTTTTTTTTGTCGTTCATTTACACGCTATTTTTAAAAATGTAGGTCGAATGTTGAACCAAACAGATAGTGAAGAAAATGAAATAATAGTGAAAACATAAATGGTTCTATGGGTATCATTTTAAACCACCCAAAAAAATTTATTGAATTTTTTTTTTTAGAAAAATCTGAGAAGGGCAGGTACCGTAAGTTTTGGTCCTAAAAAAAAATTAGAAAAACTTGTCGGGGGTATGTCTAAATAGTAAAAAGAATTCTTTCGTTCTTAGGTAAATAAGAATCCAATAACGTAAAAACTAAAATTAAAGTTTTTTCTTAGAAAAAAGTAATTTTTTTATATTTGATAAAAAAAACTAATAAGAGCATTGAATATTAGGAAAAAAGATTGTTTAAAAAAAAATCATTTTTTTTCAAAATTTCGACTTTGAAAATTAATTTTTCAAAAACTTTTCGAGACTGGAGCAACTTTGTTTAAAAGGATTAAAGAATGGATCTCTGGCTTATCAAAATGCCATAGCATGACTCTGTAGATGTTACCGTTATTTTTCAATATTTTTTTTCTGTCTTAAGTGATTTTTTTTGAAAATTGCCCCTCCCGCCTTAACGGGGCAAATAGACCCCCCCCTCCTATACAATTTTTTTCTTGTCTAAGTCCAACCTTCACGCCCTAGCTTTTTGTCACACCTCATGCGAAACACTCTGTATTACGCAAGTAAAAATGAAGAGTCAACATTTTATGTTGACATTTTGATAAGATCATGGTTTGGGAATGATTTTAACAACGTCAGACTAGTATTGTAAGCATCATTCCCTAAACCAGGACCTGACCAAAATGCCAACTATTCTTTCGACTATTTTGCAAGGCCAACTCGAAATTTAAGAATTTTTAAATTTTATAAGTGGGTTGGGCAAAAAAATATTGATCATCCGTAAGTAAACCATTAAAATAAAAAAGTATGACATTTGAAAGCTCACTGAATCGCCTAAAAAGATCAACTATTTTTAGTTATTGATCGATCTGTTTTTTTTATGATTTATTTAAGTTGGAAACAAAAACTTAACAAATTATTTACGAAAAATCTATGGCGTACGAATTTCTGAAAAATGTTAAAAATTTTTAACTATTTTTTTAGATATCATATGAAGTTCTAAGATCTAAAGCCCAAAAAATTATTGAAATTATTTAAACTAACTGAACATTTCTAATGATTAATTAAACTTATTTAAATCTCCTAGATGGGAGACCATCTAGTTTGTAGTGTTCGACTAAAAAATAACTACATCAATAAATACTGAAATAAAATTTAGTACCACCTACTTTTTTACAAAAAATTTTAAAAAAATATCATTGTGTTTTTTTTTTTAATTTTAAATTCAAATTCAATTTTTTAAAAAGCCGTTACCTGAAAAAAAAAAACTTGAAAAATAAACAAATACAAATAATACACTTTACGCCAATACTTTGAAAAATAGTCCTTCTCTTAAAAATAGGGAGGGGGACACAGACCCCCTTCTCCCAAACGAGTTTTTCTTCGTACATCATTTTATACAAGTAATGGTTAGTAACTTTGGAAACACCCAGTATTCTTTTACTGTTGAAGAAACAGTATTTTCCATGTGAATGCAAACATTATAGCAAATATCTTAAACTAGAAAATTATTACCTTCACCACCTGCTTTAAATCTCTTCTCTCTCTTCCAACTCGTAAATGGAATAGTTATGAACATATTATACTTACTTTTACTTCATTTCTGCATAAAATTGATCAATAAACACTAAATTTTGTAAGCTAATGACCGGTTTTCTTAGATTTGTTGACATTGTTGACCCGGCATCTCCCTTAGTGTTGCTCCCAACGAAAATATGAATAGAACATTTTGTGTAGGAAATTTAATTTACTTTAAGTTTGTGGTACCGATTTTCCCACTTATGTCCTTGGTTTTCAAAATATCAGCGAAAAACTATAAAAGGGACCTTTAACCCCTTCTTCTGGCTTAAACTTGCGGCCCTGGATTGTTGGACCAGAAGGTGACCCACACCAATTCAAAACTTAACTGAATAGGTGCCACTTAAGTCTCCTATATAGGCCACTTATGTATATACGTGTCACTTACTCAGATTGCAAGACTGAATTTAATGGATTATATTATTATATTATTGATTTAATTCAAAGCTAGGTTTATGGCAAAACTAGTTCTATAAGGATTCCTAGTTTTAATTGTTTCCATTATTTTTGAAAAACGTTTTGATTTAAATGTCAAAGTTTGTATATTTGAATAATACAAATTTATGAAAAAACTTCTGTAAAACTCAAAACTTTTACATATATAACTAGTTTTACCATAAAACTGGAAGTGTGAATTGTTCAGGGGGAAGGTTAAGTTTATCAAACTGTATTTTCGTAAAATGTTAATGACTTCTAAGGAACTTTTAAATACTCAGTTTAATAACAATTCGTCGCGGTTTGTAACAAAGTTTTAGGAACATTTTTTCCAAATCAATTTAACTCCTTTTTTAAGGCCACGAATCCTATTTATTCTATTTTTTTATTAAATTTTAATATCTTATTTTTAATTTGTAAGAGCAAGTACCTAATAGACGAAATTCTAGCATCAGATTAAATCCCACGTGGTGTTTTGCTCAAATTGTATATGACGTATGTACTTGTAAACAAAAGCCGGTTGCAATTTTCAACTCGCACAAGTAGTAGTTCCGTGGTTCAAACAAAGGTTTGGCATTGAAATTCTGATCAATCAAACCAGTCTTGTTTTGGTTTAGAAACTCTTTGCTACCTCTTACCTCTCTTATCTCTTTTATCAATAAATGCAACTTTATGAGTTCCCAAATGAGTACACTAACTGACTTGAATTAAAAGCTTTGGACATTTGCAAATGCAATTATATTGTTATCAATATTGTTTATGAGTGTAATATGATTTGCATAAGGCATATGCTAGTTCAACGTACTCATGATCATGACAAAAAGCTTTGGACTATAAAAATGTGTATTTTATTGGCAACAAGTAACAGTAACGATTCGATCGTAGTCCAGTTCACAACTGAAATAGTCAATTAACTCCAAAGAAACCTTAGCAACATGAAGGTAGTGTTATTCTCATGGAGAATTGAAAGAGTTGCTTCGAACTTTAAGATTTCGATTTTATTTTCATTTTAGTTCGCCGTATTCACCGTAGTCGTGCTTGCCTTGATCTTCCAAGCCCAATCCTCCGTCATCCCAATTGGCTTGGGAGGTATTGGTCCAGTTCTTTCGCTCTCAGGACCACTTGGACCCGTTGTCCTCCCTGGTGGAGCAGTGTCCATTGCAGGTTCAGTCATCCAAGGAATTCCATCCAGTGTTGCTGTTCAGGTCCCAAATCTGGTCTCCGTTCAAGGTCTCCCAGCTGCCGTCACTGTTGCGCAATCACCAGTACCCGTTGCCGCTCCAGCTCCTGTTGTTGCTGCAGCTCCAGTTGTTGTTGGTGTTGAGGGAACTTACGTAGCCAAGACACGTGGTGCTGTTCATGTTGCTCCTCTAGCAGGACACACACAATCTGCCACTTCAGTCAATCTTCAACCAGCTCCAGGAACTTTGTAAAGAACTTAAAATCTGACCTCTGATCTTGACGGACCCCGAAAAAATCTCCAGTCTCAATGGCATGGCGTCCCCTACTACACTGCCTTCTCTAGTAAATAACAATTTACAGTGGTATTTTAAGATTTTTGTATCACAGATGATTGTTTGTGACAAATTACTTTATGATAGTTGTTTAGTATAAAATAAATCAATGCAACATGGACTTCTAAAACAGTCATATAAAAACAAAATTTGTTTTTCTTTTCAATTTTACAATGCGATAAATTAATATTATAGTTTCTCGGTTCATTGATTGGGTACCTGGATATTTGTTTCCAGCAACTCTTTAAGCATATCTTGTCAACTTAATGTAAAATATGTGTTCGTTACTTTTTTTTTTGAATTTGAAATGCAGATAAACCGCAGCTCCTACCATCACCTTTCATATTTTAGTAAGCCCTATTAAATGTTACTTCTGTAGAAGGGATTTGTAGGCCAATAAAAACGTGGAATATAGATTTACAGAACTCTGAAATTTTTCATCAACTTTTTTACTCGGAAATTGATTAAAGTTCCTTCGTTGCCTCTCCTGTTAGATTGATGCCTATAAAATTACCAACGTTAAAGAAGAGTTCGGGAAATAATACTTTGCATACCTGATTATTTTTAAAAATTTCTGAAATTTTACATAATCTTTTCAGTTTGGAAATCCAACAATCGAACAACCGAATTCAAGTTAGAGGCTGAAATTTAGCATTATAGGTATGTGGAATGAGACTCCTTATAAACTGACAGACACAGAGAATTCCTTACTGATCAGATGACCGCTTGGTCAGTTACAACTGGTCAAAGGTCATAAAAATAGGTTTTTTTGCAAATACATATCTCAAAAACGGTTTATTAGAGACAAAAATGCTGTTCTGCAACCTTATATCTGAGGCAATTTTCCACCAAAATTATGTCAAAAATATTGTTCGTGCCATATTTTACCGTTAAAAGAATACAGAAATTCAAAGCCAGTTACAAGGGGTCAGTGGTAATAAAAATGAGTTTTTTGTTTGCAAATATCTCAAAAACTCTTTGTTTTAAGGAAATATTGCTGTCTAAGGACTTTTAGCTGTAATAACTTGCGATAAAAATAGTTTCATGACCTAAAAATATTTTCATGACCTTTTCATCAGTTAATGCTACAAAAACCGGAGAGTAAATTTAAATTTGTGAGGAAAATTGACTTAGCTACAAGATTTCAGAACAAATTTTTAGTCTAAAAAAAACCGTTTAATTTTTTTTTTAATATTTGCAAAAACCTGTTTTCATGACCATTGACCCCTTGTAACTGATCTAGTGGTAATCGGATCCATTTTTTCTTGACACCGGTGCCTAAGGCACTGGATGCACAGGCAAAATTAGAAGCATGTTACTGGCCATTTAGGGTCAGTTAACAGATAAGGGAGCAGGCGACAAGCGTGGAGTCGTGGAGTATCTCCGTGGAGTTTTGCCTTAACGCAACTTAGAGGTTAAGTGCGCGTTGCCAAAGAGGCCATTTAAGATCTTTGCTGTGAATGAAAATTCAATGATTAGGACCGAAAGAGCTAATTCGTTTCCAACAAGGGAAGTGGATATATGTGATTTTGGCTTACGCAGCAGTATCAACTCAGTTAGCTGACTTTAGAACAGAGCTTGAAAAACTTTTCGAATGCTTAAGACTGATCTAGGAAGATAAACTACGTTTTCATGGCCGGTGATTTGAACGCCAAATATTTAGATTGGGAAACTCAAATACGAAATCCTAGAGGAAGCAATCTGTTTAATTGGATGGGTCAATACAGCGTTGATAATGGCATTGACCTGCTAGATATAGATAGGCCATTGTTTCCAAGAAGCGATAATAACAAGAATTAAACTCTTACCGACGGTTTATTAACTCACGAGATCTGGAGATTAGGACACTGAAGTCGTCGATCAAAAACGTCACTTTTTAAAGAAGAACTATCGGTTGTCCATTAACTTGTATTGGGACACTAAAATTTCGGGCCGTAACTTTCAGTGACCCGAGTATGTTTCCACAAATCAATATAGGATTTTTAGAAGGAATGATCAAAAGTATCTTCCATGTCTTAAGCTTCAGAGGACGACCGGTAACAGGAATGTACTACTTCTGACAGCATCAGACATAGCATCAGGAAGCTGTCTTGGACGATGACCTCTTTATAAATGAAGATCCTTAGGAGAAAGTGGATGCTGTGGAAGGGCTGCTTTTCAGCAAATGTACAAGGCGAATGCTAGCATTTTTCCCCATAGACGACCTGGAAAATAGAGCCCTGCTTCACCACTTTTATCTTCGTTATGATACAACGCAATGACGATCTGAGAACCTTGGTTTCACCGGGTCCAATGAAGATCATTTGGTAAATGCCATCATCGCCAGCAGAATGAGACCAATTCCCTGCTAATTTGAAGGTGGAGCTCTACCTCATCTTCAATTCACTAAAGAAAAAGAAGTCAGCAGGAGTCGATAGTATATCCAACGTTGTACAACGACATCTATCTGAGGATATAGTTGACATATTATGTAATACCACACTTTTTAACAGCACTCTGAATACCACTCCAGGATGGTGGAAGACAGCTATAGTGCATTCTCTCCTGAAAAAAGGAATGTACAACTCCAATCCGGCGAATCTCCGGTCGATAAGTTTTTTCCGAGTATATCAGCAAGGTATTCGAGAAAGTTAGCAATAGATTTCTATTTCAGTGCTTGTGCTAGTGGGCAGGGCAGAGGACAACAATATCACACCAGATAATCAGTTCAAATTTAAGGCGAGACATGACACCATTCATGGCACAATTTTTCCGATTTATCGATTAATTTAAAATTAAGATTTAGATGCTTTTGAGTAGTAGCCGTGGCATGATGGTTAGTGCGATGGACTGTCATGCCGGAGGTCTAAGGTTCGATCCCCAGTCTCGCCACCTATTTATTTAAAAAGAAAAAACGGCTACTGCCTCTTGCGAGGAATTGACAAATCCTCCAAGAGTATCTCCTGTCACAGAAAAGTGCCGCTCGTTAGCCGTTCGGATTCGGCAATAAACTGTAGGTCCCCTCCATTCCTCCACACACGCACAGAGGAATGGTTGAGAGTTGTAAGTCACTAGGCCCTAGTTCTTCATGAGCTGTTGTGCCATCAAATTTATTTTTTTTTTTTAGATGCTTTTGACCTTGAAAAATTAGACAGCAAAAAATGCGAAACTAGCTATGCGAATAAAAAACAAATCACGACAAAGCTGAATTTTAGTGGAGAGCCTAAATTTTATTTGTCCTAAAGGTGTTTGTCAATTCTATTGTCAATGTCTATTAAAGACGTAAGATAGAGGCCTTTGTCGAAGTTGAACGTTATATGCCCACAAATAATTGATAACTTAGACAACATTAACAAATTTGTCATTTTTGGATTGTGAATAAGCATAGGTTAAGGAAAATAAAATCTCAAAGATCTTGTACCTCCGAATTTTTTTTAAGCAAGTTCAGGAAAATGAGATCTCGGAGGATAGGATTTCTCAGCAAAATTTCTTAGTTTAAGCGTAGTACGCAGATTGGGAAAAGACAAATTTTATCCCTACAATTCTAATCTCTACAAAAACGTTGGAAAAATCGCGCAAAATTAATGCTTTTCTTCTTTTTTTTTTTTTTTGTAAAATTATCGATAAATAATAATAATTGATCGTGTTTATCATGCAAAATTATTGACCTGTCAAAATTTTTCCCGCAAAATAATGCTTCGAACATTATTTTTCCTGACAAAAATTAGTGGAGACTTCACCCTACAGCGAGTACGTCATAATTTTGTGCGTGAACTGCGTACTGCCTGGAAAAAAACTGAAGACAAAATTTGTCCTTGGAAAAATTTTGTATGAAAAGAAAAATTTTTCCCAATCAGCATACTAAGCTTTAGTTGTCAAAACTCTGAGGGAAAAAAATTAATTTCGCTTGCTCACTTTTTGGCGTAGAGAAATCTCTGAGATCTCATTTTCTTGAACACGCTTATTAATTTACCTGTCAATATACCGAGGAAAAATAGTTCAGAATTCACTTGCTAACTTTTCGACGCAGCATTATTTCAGAGATATCTGAAGTACAGGAAAGTAAGTAAAAAAAACACCCGTTTTGTTAAGCGATTTACAATTGAATGTATGATACTTGTCACACTGAAAAAATGGATATTATACGTTTTTTGATTTAAAAAATTAATTCATAAAATGTATTAAGATTGATATTGCTAATAACACAGCATCTTCAAAAATATATCGAAATATTTAAAATGCTAGAATATTTATATTATTTAAACAAAAAAAAAAAACCTTCTTAAAGGTACGAGAAAAAAGGAGATAAAATAAAAAATTTAAATAAAAACGACATGACTTCGAAAATATGACCTTTATGGTTGAGTGTATCACAAACCACCTCTTGTGGAACGAGCACATACTTGACGCATTTTTGTTGGTTTTTTTCTCGAAGTTGCGTGATGAATGAAATTCAATTTTAATAAATAAATAAATAAAAAAAAAAAAATTTGTATGTTTTATTTGATTTTTTTTTTATTTTATAATCGAATACTTCGCCCGATGATGGGAGGTACACTCCGAAACGCGTCGCAAATAATAATTAAAAATTAAATTTGTGATATAAATTTAAATATAAAATAAAAAAATCAAATAAACCATACAAAATTTTTTTGTTTTATTTATTTATTTATTAAAATTGAATTGCACATACTCGACGTTGCCAAAAATTCTGCAAGATGTCTAGGTGTCCTTATGAGATGCAAGAAATTTTTTTCCTCTTCTGATCTGGCTATTATCTATAAAAGTTATATACGTCCTTGAGTATAACTCCCATCTTTGGGCTGGTGTTCCAGCAACTTTTTTAAGCCTCTTAGACAGTATTCGAAGACGAGCCTTATAAAATTGATTGAAGATAGGAACATTATAGATTCATTTACCTCCCTCGAACATCGTCGTAACCATTGAATAACTACAATACGCCACCAGACCTATTTCTAGCGCTTTGAGTAAGTGGAAGTCACTTCTATTTGTATTTATTCAATGGTCGTAACATTTCTTGTCTCTCTCTCTCTCTTATCGTTATTTTTATGGGCAGCGCTCTAGTGAAATAGCCAGTTGTAGTTGCAATCCCCCCCTTAAACAATTTAACCTTAATACTTGCGCTTCTACGAATGCCCATCAGTTTACCCTTGAGCCCAATTTCGGGCGTACTGTCAAATACAGGGATTCGTTATTTAGCCGTACTACACGAATGTGGAATGCTCTTCCAAGCTCTGTCTTACCCTCTCATTGTGATATTCAGAAATTCAAGACCAATGTACACCGACATCTCCTTTTAAATCCTATCCCCCTTATCTAATGCTCGCACTGTTTCTCTGATATATTAAGGGTACTATAACCCCTTGAGTGCGCGTGAATTATAAAAAAAAAAAGTTGCAGGAACTTTTTTGGAATGTTTATTTTTTGATATAATTTATATTATGCTAAACGCAATGTTAAATTTGTTAAAAGTACTATAAAAAAGATTTACAGAGGAGAATGCCCAAAAAAAAAAACCAGAGGTGCGTCGATTAAAATAAAACATATGGATTGAAAGGATATTAGTTAGAATTATTTTCTTAAACAGCTATCCCCGTACCTAGCCATCAAAATACGTGATGAACAAGATATTAGGCAGTCTAATAATAGTGTTCTGAGTCCCTCCGTTCATCCTAGCTCCTGTATGAAGGGAAAACTAAGTTAAAATCTTTTCCAACACTATTTGAAGGTCCAAGAAACCTCAAATATCATTTTTAATAAATTTAAATTTTGCTTATTAGGATCTTTATTATACGTAAGTAATAGACGAAATTCTTGCATCAGATTATAACCCACGTGGTGTTTTGCTTCTCAAGTTGTTTATGACGTACTTGTAAAGAAAAGCCGGTTGCAATTATTCAACTCGCACAAGTAGTAGTATCGTGGTTCAAACAAAGATTTGGCATTGAAATTCTGATCTTTGAAACCAGTCTTGGTTTGGTTCAGAAAGTTTTTGCTGGCTTGTTGCCTTTTTTTTTAACAATAATTGCAACTTTTATGTTTCCAAATGAGTGCACTAGCTGACTTGAATTAAAAGCTTTAGACGATTAGCATAAAAATATGCGCTAGTTCAACGTACTCAGAAAAAAGCTTTGGACTATAAAAATGTGTATTTTATTGGCAACAAGTAACAGTAACGATTCAATCGTAGTCCAGTTCACAACTGAAATAGTAAATTAACTCCAAAGAAACCTTAGCAACATGAAGGTAGTGTTCTCATGGAGAATTGAAAGAGTTTCTTCGAACTTAAGATTTCGATTTTATTTTCATTTTAGTTCGCCGTATTCACCGTAGTCGTGCTTGCCTTGGTCTTCCAAGCCCAATCCTCCGTCATCCCAATTGGCTTGGGAGGTATTGGTCCAGTTCTTTCGCTCTCAGGACCCCTTGGACCCGTTGTCCTGCCTGGTGGAGCAGTGTCCATTCAAGGTTCAATCGTCCAAGGACTTCCATCCAGTGTTGCTGTTCAGGTCCCAAATCTGGTCTCCGTTCAAGGTCTCCCAGCTGCCGTCACTGTTGCGCAATCACCAGTACCCGTTGCCGCTCCAGCTCCTGTTGTTGCTGCAGCTCCAGTTGTTGTTGGTGCTGAGGGTACTTACGTAGCCAAGACACGTGGTGCTGTTCATGTCGCTCCTCTGGCAGGACACACACAATCTGCCACTTCAGTCAATCTTCAACCAGCTCCAGGAACTTTGTAAATATTGAATTGATATGGAAATGGTGAAACTCTAGAACATCTGCCTCATAGTACTTTTCCCCTTTCAATTTAAAAACTTACCAAATTATTCTGCGGTAAATCTGTATGTCTGTAAATAGCTGATGCTTTTTTAGTTCTATAACTTTCTGAATAAAACAATGCAACACGGACTTCTATAAGAGTCGTAAAAACAAAAATTTGTCTCGCAGCTTTTGAATAAACATATGCATAAATAATTGCTATAGAGAGAGGGCGACATTGCTCCTCCTCCTCCTCCATTCCACTCCTTCCCTCATTTTGATTTAATTAACTTTGAAATAAATTATTTGTACTGAAAGAAAACAAAGCAAAAAAAAAAAACGGAAACTTTTACTATGGCGAAAGTTTTGAAAACTCCTCTCAAAATGAAAGTTACAACATCAACCAAGTGCCTCTAATGACCCACAACTCTCTATATAAGCTTATAGACCGTTTGTTGCAATGACGCTTGGCTAAAAGTAACAACTTTTTGTAGCTTTTTTGTTTAAAAACTCTTCCCAGAGGGAATAATTAAGAAAAAGGGTTTGCCACTTAAATTTTAAGTTTAATTAGGTTTTCCTTCGTTAGTTTTTTTTTTTTTGTTTTTCATTTTTGGTTTTTAATTTTTTTTTTTTTTTTCATTTTTCGTTGGCTTATTCGCCACTTAAATGAGTTCTTGCCACTAAATGTCTCCATTGAAACCATCTAATCAAGTGGCGTCGACGGAAGAACTGTTCATGTTCAGATGTTTTTCAATGGACGACACGGACGCCATGACACATATCCTTGTCACTTTCCTGACAAAAGCAATTTCCTTATGCCTTTTTCTGGGACATAATGTGTGGTATGGTATGTATTTTGTATGCTGTATCGTGTGATATGTGTGGTATTGTGTCATTATGAACACACAGCGAAAATTGTCGCCGTCAAATTGCATGTCATCCATGCCCCCGGCGACAGCGTGCCAGGCGGACGTTCGGATGGTGGAGTCAAGCTATTTCAGGATGTTACCAATTTGAGCGGCACATCATATTTGTTATGTTGTGTGATATGGTCTACATTATATGTGAAGTATTTTCCATGGGATAAAATTTAACTTCTTTTTGTTTTTCTTCGTTTTTTGTTTTTTTGTTTAAACTTCAGACAATCTCTGAATTTTCAATTGAAGTTTTGTTGGCATACCACCGATCATGGGTTGGAAGTGCAAATTGAGTGGCAGCTGTTGATGATGACACTCTGTTTTTGTAGAAGTTGTGTTGATAAATTAGTAATGTTCTAAAATTGTTTTGGTAGAGAATGAATATTTTGACAATATAACGGATTAAAGTCAAATTTAAGGAAAACTTACTTTTAGACGCGTTTTATTGGTGATTCATAGCTAGCGCAGCAATATAAGTTCAATAAAACGCTATATTAACTTTTATGTTCACTCTTTGTTCTGTTGCTGAGTTCACACCCTTTTGTGAGCGAAAAACAATACACGTTACCGACATTTAAGGCTCAATTCCACACTCCTTAAAATAAGTAAATTTGTTGGCACAAACGGCTCATGAAGAACCAGGGACAGGTGACTTACAACTCTCAACCATTCCTGTGTGCGTGTCTGCAGGAATGGAGCGGACCTACAGTTTATTGCTGAATCCAAACGGTTAAGGTGAGCGGCACTTTTCTATGTTAAGAAATACTTTTGGAGGATTTGTCACTTCCTCGCAAGAGGTAGTAGCTCCGAAAAAAAACTTAAGGTGGAACCATTACGACACTGGCTACTACACACTCCTTGTCCACTATTATATTCACAAATTTACTGCCTTATTTATCGGCACTTTTGGTATGGTTATTGTTCACCAAGGGAAATTTTACTACGCTAGATATAAAACTGCTAATAAAACACACCTTTTGCCTGTTTTTTAATCTCATTTCTTCTGAAATCCATACCCAAACCCGATGTCTTATCTTGCAATGAAGCATTATAACTCACACCCCCCATGCTACGGACCAGTGTACTGAAACTAAACCCCTGCCTGACCAGCCGCAGGCCCATATAGAAAAAAAAAAAAAAACGCATACTTACCCGACCAGTCTTGGAATCAAAAGAAAAGACCAACCCCGTACGCCACTACCTAACTACGCACCTGTCCTATAATAATTTATTAAAATAAATCAACATCAAATACTTACCACTGTGCGACATGCTTCCATAGCATAATTCCTCACACTGCCTAGAAATAGAAAGCAACAAAAATCAGTACTAGGTGCGATAAGAATAAACATGAAATAGAACAAACGGAAGAAAGAACTCCACTGAGGGCACCAACTGGACGACGATCAAGGATCAACCACCTCGATGGTGTATTATTCTATTTCTATTTCTAAAATAGAGTAAGATCCATCATCCTTCTGCCGTCCTTCCTGCTACAACCAACAACTGCGATAGTGAGTTTTTCCTTCTAGCAACACAGTGAAATACCTATCACGTATCACCCTTGTGCCGCCCCCTTCCATAAGCATAGGGGAATAACAACTTGGCACAGAAGGACAAGTTCCAGAACACCTACGATGAGTCGTATCGTATGTAGAAAAACATACTTGCCAGCCCCTTGCCGCTCGCAGTATTATTATTTTGTGTTTCGGCATAAAAATTTAAAGTTTGCATCATTATAGCTCACATTTAGTTTTGCCGTGGAGTAAGATAATAAACAGCCATACAAAAATCGGGGAACGAAGGCATACAGTCCATGTATTATACCGCACACTGAGCAAGATTTAATTCAGAGACTGTCCCCCACCAGTAGTAAGGTGTCACAAATTAAATATATAACTCGCTGCCGGCTTTTTCCGTTGATTGCCAGTTTTGTCTGTTGACTGCCTGGTTCGCCAGTTGATTGCCAGATTCGTCTGTTGATTGCCAGATTCGTCTGTTGACTGCCTGGTTCGCCAGTTAACTGCCGGATTCGTCCGTTGAATGCCAGATTCAGCTATTGACTGCCTGGTTCACCAGTTGATTGCCAGATTCGTCTGTTGACTGCCTGGTTCGCCAGTTGATTGCCGGATTCATCCCCTAATTACCAGATTCGTCAGTTGACTGCCTGGTTTGTCAGTTGACTGCGTGGTTTGTCAGTTGATTGCCGGATTCTTCCGGCTATTGACTGCCTGGTTCGCCAGTTGATTGCCAGATTCGTCTGTTGACTGCCTAGTTCGCCAGTTGATTGCCAGATTTGTCTGTTGACTGCCTGGTTCACCAGTTGGTTGCCGGCTGGGTCCGTTGATTGCCAGATTCGTCTGTTGACTGCCTGGTTCGCCAGTTGATTGCCGGATTCATCCCCTAATTACCAGATTCGTCAGTTGACTGCCTGGTTTGTCAGTTGATTGCCGGATTCTTCCGACTATTGACTGCCTGGTTCGCCAGTTGATTGCCGGCTGGGTCCGTTGATTGCCAGATTCGTCTGTTGATTGCCTAATTTTCCAGTTGAATGCCGGATCGGTTCGTGTATTGCCAGACTCGTCTGTTGACTGCCTAATTTGCCAGTTGAATGCCGGATCGGTCCGTTGATTGCCAGACTCGTCTGTTGACTGCCTAATTTGCCAGTTGAATGCCGGATCGGTCCGTTGATTGCCAGATTCGTCTGTTGACTGCCTAATTTGCCAGTTGAATGCCGGATCGGTCCGTTGATTGCCAGACTCGTCTGTCTGCCTAGTTTGCCAGTTGATTTCCGGATTCGTTTATTGATTGCCGGATTCGTATATTAACTGCCTGGTTCGCCAGTTTGTTGCTGCATTCTTCCGTCTATTGACTGCCTGGTTCGCCAGTTGATTGCCGGTTGGGTCCATTGATTGCCAGATTCGTCTGTTGACTACCGGATTCACTAGCTAATTGCCGGATTTTTTTGTCGACTGCCAGATTCTTCTAGGTGGTCAAAGAGTTGGCATACCTGAAACCGTCGCCTGATTGCCAACAACAAACTAGAGGACCCGATCCCAGCTAAAAAAAAGAAAACCAGAGGAAATGTCTAGCGACCTAAGAGATTATACAAAGGAGCTGAATTCGAGGAATCAAGGAGATTATAGAATTATACCACTTATGACCATTTGCTGAAGTGACACTTAAGTATTTAAGTTCAACATAAGAGCTTATGTGACAGTTTACACTGAGGAAAAAGTAGAACATAAGAGTTTAAGTTGAACATAAATATTTAAGTTTCGTTTCAGCAAATGGCCCTTAATAGAATACCAATTAATAAAATTATTGTAATTTAGCATTTTGGATTGAATAAAGAAAGACTTTTTTTTATCTAAAGTTCGTAAACTTTGGATAAAACCCTCATACACCGGCGAGCTAAACCTCAGCCTTTGACAAAAGTACATCACAAACTGTCAAAACAAAAACCTATTAACTTACAAATCGGATAAAACCTGATTCAAAATCAGTTTTTTTTTTGATTTCTCTAATATTGAAGATAATTTCTATATAAAACCACAGCCCGAAGAGATTCAATATATGAAAATGATGCCTTTTCAATAGATATGCTCTTAATAAGTTTTTTCCTTTGATCTTTTCACTTGTATGAGACAGACTTCAAACATTCACGACTATTTGACATCCGAACACATGAAATCTTCTGATGCCATTCTCACAGTATTTAACCTTCCATCATTCTCATATTATGGATGTCAAAGGATTCCTCAGAACAAGCCTTCCAGTCACAATTCTTTCTCCGTCATTCACTTTTGAAGCCATATATGCTATGCCGTCGTTTCGAGGCGTTGGCGAGGAGAAGGGTGCGTAAGAGAAATTTTCCTTTCAATCATTCATCTGAAAATCTCTTTATATGTTCTTCTGCAGCTGCTTCTGCTTCTGCTTCTGCTGTTGGTGCTGCAGGGGTAATTTCCTTCCGTCAATGCTCTTCCCATCACATATACGAATGCGCTTCATTTGCATATTGAGTATCGTGTCCTTTTTTTTCCTATAGCTTCTGAAGCTTCAATCGCTGCTGAAGCCACTGCCACCACATCACAATGTCTGCCACGATTGCAAGAGATTGCTATGTTTTCTATAGAAAGCAGCATACAATAGGCAAAAAAAAAAACTGCGGAACGCAAAAAGGATTCCCAATAGCCCAAACCACAAATATGAACACTAGGCCATCAGGCTTTCTTTCTTTTATATAGAATCTAGTATGTAGAACTACGAATCATAATCCATTCATCCAGCCTGCAGACAAAAGCGCTGCACACTGTATTCCATCCCGTTATATTGGATCCGGTGAAATTACGACGACAAAACGGGATACAAAACGATTTGTTGTCAAAGCGAGGAAATGCGCGTTTGGCAAATCGCTTCGAGGCATGTCGATTGACATTTATGAATTGAATATTCATTCCGACATGACAGTTGTGATTCAATCTTGTCAATTAGATAAACGGTGGTAGCGTGATTTATTCAAGCCTTTGGGTACAGCAGCGCAACGGGTGGTATGTATGACTACATTATGTACATTAAAAAAAAAAAACCGGAAGGAGAGGATTTGCCATTACTTTGTTGTGGATATGGCTTTGGCGATAATGACAGCTTGGTACTTCTATTTGTCAGGAGTTCTGTGAACTTATACTGATGATCTAACAATAATATTAAAAAAAAAAAAAAGGTGAGAATACTCGTAATGATGTCTTTGACTTTATGCAAAACAGACACATGACATGTTTTTGATTCTAGCTACATACATTGTAGCTTGATGTTTACACAAAAGTATGGTTATATCAAGTGTTTATACTTCACCTCTACCTGAAATGTAAGAAAATAAGAATAAAGGTAAATATTTTTTTATTCGAAAGCAAATGCAAAAAATGCAATTCTTATCGAAAAATTAATATTAATTTTGCAAAACTTTATCTGAAATTACAAACTTCATAGGATTGAAATTCTCATTCTACTTGAATGGAATAACTTGATTTTTTGGAATAAATCGAATATGTATGCATGCATCTTATGATCTGAAAGTGATTCTGAAATTCAAGAACTGGTGTAAGTATTCAAATAATTTAGAATGAAATGAATCTAAAAAAATATTTTAAATATTATCTTGGGAAAACTAATATGATGGCCTACCAATTTGATAAAATATGTATTCTTATTTTATTTATAGATGATGAAACATTAGTTTTGTTTTCGTTTTGAAATTAGAATACATGGCAGAGTCAATACTATTAAACTTTTTAAGCAATGCAGATGTAAAGGTTAAAGAGCTTATTAAATAATAACATAAATAGTTGAAGAAAGAAAGCTACAGTATGTATACCTACTTGATTCCATCAAAAACTGAAAAATTTCTTAATAATCAGGTAAATCTAACGAAAAAAAAATAGGGGTAAGGTCGGAAAAATTGTAACAAAAGCAACTTCTTAGTAACTTGGAGCATGATTTTTGGGTGATTTCCTAGAGGATAAATCAAGATTTTTTATTTTAACTCAAAAAATAACGGTACTTGCCATACAACCGTCTTGAAAATGGTTGTTTACCAAAAAA
The DNA here is from genome assembly GCA_947049315.1 of Epistrophella euchroma. Classification (NCBI taxonomy): domain Eukaryota; kingdom Metazoa; phylum Arthropoda; class Insecta; order Diptera; family Syrphidae; genus Epistrophella; species Epistrophella euchroma. The sequence goes on along the minus strand of OX346245.1, from coordinate 15,278,637 downwards.
AAAAAAAAAACGGCTTTAACTATTTTGATTAAAATTTGTGTGGTATTGTCCGCATTTTGGTGAAAGAAAAAATTTACCAAAAACAGTACATACCAAAGAACCGTGTTTTGACTGTCAATTTTCTCGTTAACCGCTCAACCAATTTTGTTCAAAATTTTTACTCTGAAGGCATTATTAAGTGTGAATAATACTGCATACGTAGTAGCCCGTGGCGTAAATGGTTAGTGCGTTGGACTGTCATGCCAAAAGTATAAAACCAGCCGCTTCCACCTTAAGTTTTTTTCTGGGCTACTGCCTCTTGCGAGGAAGTGGCAAATCCTCCAAGAGTATCTCTTCTCATAGAAAAGTGCCGCTCACCTTAGTCGTTCGGATTCGGCAATAAACTGTAGGTACCCTCCATTGTTGTAAGTCACAAGAGGTCCTTGTTCTTCATGAGTCTATTTGTCACCAAATGTATTTAATTTATTAGGTACCTACCAACGATTTTTAAATTTTGTTGTCTGCATAAATTTATATTTACTCATTCTGAATACTAGTTCATCAATTTAAAGAACATGTTTCATACTCTTTTTCCATAGTCAAATTTCCATTCATCAATTTATTAAATGGATAAATACATTTTATATAATTAATAACTACATAATGTACTTATATTACACTAAGAAGAGAATTAACAAAAACAAAAGAAAATTATTTTTGTTATTGTTTTATTGGACTGTATTGAATTTAAATTCAAATGAAAGATTTTTTGTGACCTTTAGTCCAGTGCGTTTCGCCCAGGCACGACAGTTGGGCTCATCAGTTAGATGCTGTCGTACCTTTCTAAGACGCAATTTTTTGGTCGATGACTACCGACCAGTGCTGTCGTTTTCCGAATTCCGAGGGTAGCACTTGTCAGAAAATTTGTGGAGCATTTTTAAAAGTTGAGGAGCCCCCAAAAATTCAAAATAATTCATTTAATAAGATTCTAAATGAAAAGAGACAAATACTTTTGTCCATCGAAACATAACAATTTTTAATATTAATTTTTACAAGTCATTTTTTTTTTTTAAGAATACAATTTTCTTTTTTTTGTTAACCAATTAAATATATTGGTCCGATAACCTGTTTTTTTAGATTTAATGTCATCATTTTTTGTTGTTCTATAAATTTTCTTCGGAAGAATATCTGACTTTGAATGAAGAAAGACAACTTTAAATTTGGTTGGTAACCAAGTTTTGGAAACCTGAATTAAGGAATTAAGAACTTTTCAAAACTTTATAGCCAATACATTTTTTTTGCCACTTCAATATTAGTTTAAAAAAAACAGCTTTTTATAGACTTAAGAAAAATAATCGTATGGGATTTAGTTTGTTAAGGCCTTTTTAAGACCTATTAGACCACCAAATTTTTTTTTGGATTTAAAATTGATCGATCGAATGATCAAGTCGTACAAACAAATTAAAGAAACAGATTGTAAACATTGTGAAATCTTTATTAAAATAGAACAGAAAATAACAATTTTTGCCAACTTTTTGTCACACACAGTAAAGTACGTTCACATTCCACAAAGAAACAGATACAACTCTTCAAAAAAACATGAAAAAAATTATGCTCCCTAAATGTATAATAAATGAACATAATAGAAAACGAAAGACTTTTTTTGGGCATTATTTTAATAAATAAATACATAACATAACTTTGTTAAATACTTTTATTGAAATTTCGAGTAGTTCTTCATCATTATATCGCTTTCTGATAACAGAAATGTGCAATATTTTTTTGAAACAGCGATGTGAAAAAATAAAAATTTGTTTTCATAAAATGTAAGATAATCTTTTCAATTAATTCTTTAATGTGGTGACTTGGGGACTGGGGAGCCATTTTGAGATAAGGGTAGCACAGTAGCCCTTTCCGCAGCAATGTAGTCAAATGCTACTATAGTAGCCAAAACGACAGCAGTGCTACCGACTCTTAATAAAATCTACAGCGCATACGCACTGTAAATTATATTACACTCAATCTTTTAAATTTGAATAAACTTTTACTACAAAAGTAAGTTGCGCGATCAAGTCGTGCATTATACTATTCTTATAGATGGTGAGGGAGGGAATTAATATCTGAATCAAGCAGCTGTAATGTAACTTTCTAATAATAATATTTCAATCGACATAAACTATCATAACGTGTACACTTAAAAAATCCAGAAAAATTATTTAAAAATTTAATAAAATATAAAAGTGCGTATACGCCCAGGTGTACCACTTTTTTATTTTCGTTTTAACTGTTGAACGATTTGTTCACTGCTTCAAAATTTGTGAGCATAGCATTAAGTACTACTGCAAACTACATGCGATCAACGTTTTAGTAATATCGCGGCGTTAACTCTACCATATAATGCACTTTCAAAGTGCAGAAAAAATGAGCTAAGTTAAAGTGTTTTATAGCGCTCCAAATTTTATGACCGTAATGTTTATATTTTGGATTCCATAGGTCTGAAAGCGATACCGCGGGCCTGACACTCCACAATGTACTTTAAAAATGCAAACAAACAACTATTTTTTTTTTAATTTTTACAAAGTATAAAAAAAAACATTAAATTTTTAAATAACCTTGGTGTCAAAATAAAACAATTTAATTTTAATAATGAAATTAAGATCATATTCAATTCTATATCTCTTATCTTAAAGAAACTATATAGAAATCAAAACATTGCCATCATGTCAGATAGCCAAGCCGCTCTCAAAGCCCTAAACTCATATACCATCAGCTCAAAACTAGTATGGGAGTGTGTGGACAGGCTAAACGAACTAGGCAAGAAAAATAATGTCACACTTCATTGGGTACCAGGCCACATCGGTGTCCAGGGCAATGAAGAGACAGGCTCCTTAGCAAAACTAGGGGCAGCCACACTCCTAACGGGGCCGGAACCCTACTGCGGTATAGGAGAAAACGTGATCAAAAATAGAATCAAAACAGAAGAGGAGGAAAAAAGATTAAAAAACTGGAGAGAACTCCCTAGGCTGAGGCAGGCGAAACTCCTTATTGGTAACTACAACCAGGAACGATTTCAAGCCTGCATCAGCTTAAGTAGAAATAAACTCCGCATTTAAACGGGCCTCCTCACAGGCCACTGTAAGCTAAGAAGACACCTTAGTATTCTTGGCCTAGTGAGCAGTGCCACTTGCAGATTCTGCAATGCCCATGAGGAGACGCCGGACCACCTATTAGGCAACTGCGATGCACTCATGCACCAAAGACATAGATACCTGGGACATCACCAGATAGAAGAGAGCAGACTATCCTCTCTAAAAATACCCCAAATACTAAAATTCCTCAAGGAATCTAATTTGGAGGTTGAGCTGTAAATGACCAACCTCATCACACAACTCTAGATGGGGGGCACAATAGATCTTAAGGTCGCAGTGTAATAACACCCAAAATTTTTCTTCCTTCTTTCATATCTCTTATTGTTAGTCTATGAATCATTATGTAAAAGCAATAAGTGTGTATGTACATATGTACACATAGATACAAGTTATCAAATCATAAATTTATTTTGTATTATGATTTAATATATAACTGTATACGAACAAAATGTTGTCGGAAAAATATTTAAACATGTACCTAAGATAGTAAAAGAATTTTATCAAGGTTATATTTCTGCATTGTAATGTTTTATTTACGTGATAAACTCAAATTTGTCCAATTTATTTTTATTATAATAAAACGGTTAAGATAAATTATTCCACTCAACTTTATATCATTTAAAATAAAAATGAACAAAATAAATAAATATAAATGCGTCACTTTAAATCTGGGGTTTTCACAAATGTCCATACATATGTAATTATGATCGATTAAATTAGAGCTTGAAGTAGTTATAATTGAAGTAGTTCCTTGCTTTTCCATAACTGGCATTGAATACCAGTTAATATGCAGACCAGTTTATTCTTTGCTTATACCAAATAATACGCTTTGAATTATTTTCCTCAATGGACTGCTTAACTATGATTATTTATTAATGATATGGAAAATAAATAATAATTAGAAATTAAGAATATTCACGACGTCATATTTTATTTCCATTTTAGTTTAACGCACTTAAGCAAGAAATTTTCCTATAAAACATCAATTTTCTGCAATTATTGCCATCAGTTACGATTTATTCGTAGTTAAGCTTACACCAAAACAAAACACCAGCAACATGAAGGTGATGATAACCTTTCAGAATTTGAGACTCCCATATCCTCTATCTGTGTTCTATAATTTTTTTTTTATTTCTTTTAGTTCGCCGTATTCACCGTAGTCGTGTTTGCATTGGTCTTCCACACTCAATCATCCGTCATTCCAATCGGTTTGGAAGGTCTTGGACCAATTTTGTCTGTCTCAGGACCTGCCGTTGGATCAGTTGTGGTTCCTGGAGGATCAGTTGCCATTCAAGCCTCAGTTCTGCAACCAAACTTAGGCAGTGTTGCTATTCAGGCTTCGAACGTCGTTTCTGTTCCATCTATTGTCAGTATTGCTCAACCACCAGCAGTTGCTGTTGCACTGCCAGCACCAGTAGTTGTTGGAGCTGAGGGAACATATGTTGCCAAGACCCGTGGTGCTGTTCATGTTGCACCTCTGCCAGGACATTCACAATCTGCCGCCTCTGTCAATCTAGAACCAGCTCCAGGAACTTTGTAGGAAGATGCGATCGCTGCTGTTACTTGAAACCCTCATTGACTACCCTTGAATGTTACCCCCTTTAAATCCCCCTTTATTCCCTCTAATTTTAGACTGAAATGTATACAAATTTTTGTTCACAAAATAGGCTTGTTTTAATGATAAGTCTTATACCAAAAATAATTCTTCCTTGTATTTCCTGTTCCGAAATAAATGTATGTACAAAGATACCACTTCTGCAAACTTAATAAAAAGTAAAACTATTAAAATGCGGTTAAGTTATTTATTTGACAATCTTCAAAGTGTCATATGGTGATAAAAAGGACTCTTTCTCTTTCTCTTATCATTTAACACCAAAAGCTTAAATTTCCAAACAAACATTTTTCAAGTGTGTCAGCAAAAAAAAACAAAAAAAGAAGAAAACTATCATTTTCATTTCAATTAAGGATCTAAACTGTATCTGTATATCGTGTGAATTTTATTATTCAACTCAAAAACACTCATCCACTTAAACAAACGTTCAACTAACTCAACTCAATTCAACTCACACCTCTTTAGCAATCTCACAGCATGGCATTAATTAATTAAATTGAATTAAGACATCATCATCGTTTACAGAACTCAACCCATTGACTGCACACTGAACTCTGGCCATCTTAATGTATTTACCCCATCACAAGCCATCATCAAACGTATCCTATATCCTTTATCCTATATTTCTATCCTATCTATCTAACATTCATCAACGGATGTTTGAGTTACAACAACAACAAAAAAAAAGAGCAAATAAAAAAGAAAAGAAATTGAGATTGCAGAAAAGTAAAACGAACAAAAAAAAATCCTTAAACTCACACAATAAACTAAGCACAGTTAAGTATCCTATTGCATGTGGAGTGGATTAATGTTGGCCCTACATGCGACCTCCTATATGAGTCCTGTCCTGATGGCCTGGCTTGGCCTGCCTGGGATCGTCTTGCTTGCAGTAATAAAGGAAAGTGCATTCAGCGCTGAATAGGAAAAGACATTTTGCTGCCTCTACATCTGGATTCTCTACTATTTTTGCTAGGTATCCATATTGTAAGAGGATGGCCGCACATTTCCGTTTCGAATTGTGCTTGTGCTCTCAAAAGGATTCCGGACACACACATTGTAAATATACCTACTCTTACTTCGTACATATATCTTTTTCATTCTCATTCTCATCGTAGTCATAATGGCACTTGCACTCCTTGCATAAAGATAGATAGTTTCTGTGTAGTTTATAGGGCCTGTAGAATATGCATAAGAGTTAAAAAATCGAAGTGCTCCTTGACGACTATTGCGGCTTACTAATGGAGTCCAGCTCACTTCTCAGGCACCACAAATTCTGTTTGAGAAAATCATTAACCTATAGCAAATAGGGTGTTTTTGTCATCCATGGATAGAACACTAAGCTTTGAGGTGAATTCACTGAAATTTGTTAGCTTTTCATTTTTAGTCATCTGCTTTTAAGTCATTTGATCCTCACATTGATTAATTATACAAATTTATTGTCATCTTTTAATTATTTTCTTTCTTTCTATGGTTTTGAGAAAATGGAGACCAACCAAGAGTTCAAACAAAAAACCTCGTCCGACAAAATTTTTTGACATTTCAGGAATTTAGTTTAAAGAAAAAATTTATCTAAATATCTTAAAAATAGATTCACATATTTTTATTAAAAAATCAGTTCATTACTACTTTTATGGAAAAATTTGTATGCAGATATGTTCCCAAAAAGTCAGTATTCTTTTCTAAAATTTTCAAAAAATAATTTTTTTATTATTTTTAGGAAACAGATTTAATGAAAAAAAAAATAATAAAAATTTATGAAATATGTTTGTATGCTTTGGTTTGTTTGGCTTTTTTCATCTCGTTTTTTTGATTACTTCGTTTAAGCCGCTTTGCGTTTCTTATGTATTTTAATCAAAATGTTTTTCATTACTTGGTTTATATTTGTTTTGAAAAAATATCATTGAGCCTTTTACTTATGTAGTTCATTTTAAGTTGATTTCGTCTTGCAGGGGGGCCCCCTGCAACCCCCCTGCTTGACCCCCTATAGGATTTGGGGTTGGTGCAAGGTTTGATGTATACAAAGTTTCTTTTGCATTTAAAGAATCTGCATTTAAAGAAACTTTGAACTTATCCTATATCCAATGTCAACGTTATCAATTTTTACAAAATTGTAAGAAAATCCTTTATAATTAAGCTTTTCTTTTCCCCTTACTGATTTAAATACTTTACAAATTATATTTTAATCGATTTTAAAACTTTTTAATATTTTGTTTGATATTTTGAAGCTTTGCCGCGCACGATTATAATCACACTGAAGACAAAATAAATCCACGGCAAAACAATAGATTTTAATTCTAAAGGAAATGTGAAATACACCGTAAACGAGATAGCCTTGACCTAAATAACTCATTAAACTTTTAACGAAATTGCAAAATGAGAGTAAACAGAGAAAAAAAGAAATGCGAAGTGATCGTAGCGCGAAGTGATTGAAAAACAAAGTAGAAATAATCGAAGTAAATAAAAATAATTATAAGAAAAGAGAAACAACCCAATTTATTGTTATCATGACTTTCCGATTTTTTTTTATCTTAATATATCATTGAATTTTTGCTATCATTCACACAACACCTAAAAATATTAACGTAATTAAAAAGAGTTCAGAGAAAATTAAAGCATTGGAAAACTTCAGATTTCTGTTATTTTAAAGGAAAGAAGAAATGTTTCTTTAAATTTTAACTTCAAGTCCTTCTCGGAAATGCTTCAAATATTATTCTATAGATTAGAATTTAAAGCCAAATTGAATATCAATAGATTTTTCGAGTACTGGAAACAAGCTGAAATACTGTGAACTTTCACTTTTACTCTCGTTTATTATAAAAGCTTTCATATAAAAACAATGCCTAGGCAAACATTTTCAGCTTTATAGCTAAGAACTTTAATCTTTGTTGGATATAGTTCACATTAAATTTTCGTCACAAAATTCATATACACAAGTTGAACTGAAAACAAAAAAAAAAAGTATTTAAATTTAAAATGTCTTAAGATACTAGTCATACAAGTTTAAGTAAGATCACCGAATTAAAAGTCAATTTGTGGACTAAAGACCATTAAAAGCTATTTTGGATTTTCATATTTATATTTCTTCGGATGTGTTAAAATCTTTACGATTGTCAACAATAATATGCTGACAAATATTACTCGTCAACGTAGTTTGGGACAACATTGACTTTCATATTCGACAAGATGCATGATAGGCCGGTCAATAAAGACATCGTATAGGTCATAAAAAAAAGCCCAGGACCCATGTTTTGTAACTCTCACATCAAAAAAATCAGTCGAAAAACGCTGAAAAATAGAACAAAACTCATATATTTTGTATCGGTTTCCATCGTTTTTCGACCGATTATGCGAGAAGTTACAGAACATGTGTCCAGGTCCGATTTTTTGGTAAGTTATTAGGATAGATACCAGAGTCTAAAACCAATTGCGCAGCTTCGAAAAAGCTGTGCTACCTGCGTGGTGCTCAAAAAACCTCGAAATTTTTCGGCCTTCTTTTATTTCATCATTATCTTCTAGTCTGAATTTCCTTTTATTTAAGCCTACCTGCAGCTCTGCAGGTTAAATAGGTCACTAAATACAGCACTTCAAACATTAGAATATTTGCTCAAAAAGTTCGAAAATGGGGTTTTAGCCATGAATTGCAAGACTTTGTAAGAAATAAAAATGATATAACTCCATGAAAAATTGTTTAGGTTATACAAAATTAAAGTAGGTACAATTAATAAAAATAATATAAAATTTATCAAAACTATATAAAAGCTGTTTTGATGGACTTGGCACCTGAAATTAATGTTGGTTTATTCGTGATGGTGATGGCAGATCCTTAGCTGACTCCTGTGACAGAAACACACAATTTTATATCACAATATAAATTACTATTTATTACATATGTATTTGTAATATTAGGCTTACCTTTTAGCACTAAGTGAGACAATCGTGATCTTTTGGAAGTGCTAGGTTCGGTCAGGCGGCTCTTCTTAGGAATGCGTAGACTCCTCTGTTATGAATAGTAAATATCGTCGAAGTCATCGTCTTCGTCCGACTCAGCCATGGCTAAGGAAGGAGTATTCATGGGGCAGATTCTTCCCTGACAAACTTTGCAGAGAGCAGAGCATTTTAGCCCTTCTCTCTGGCAGAAGCATTTCCCTCTTATACAACCTTTCTGGCACCCGCACGACAGCATGACAGGAGTTTTAGATGGTTAAGCGGGACTGGTTCCTTTGTTAAGGTCGACAATGTGCTGGCTCCTTGACCATCCCCACTTAGTGGGCGAAAAATAGTTTTAAATGGTAAATCCCATTTTTTTTAATTTTAGTTTTTCTCGAAAAGGAATAAGCTGAATTTAATAATTTTGTCCATGAAAAATCTTCTAAAAAATTAAAAAAGTATTTTATACCAAATTTTTATATATTTATTTAATTTTTTTTTTTTATTTAAAAAAAAGTTTCCAAATCTTTTTTTTTTTTTTCAACCAAATGTTTCGAAAATGACTTGGGTGATTTTTACGAAATTTGGTACTGAGCCGAATTTTAACATTATTTAAATTCTAAAATATTTTGAACATAAATTTTTCTTTTAGTCAAAATTAACGGTACATTCAATTTAAATGGTAAAAACCGTTACCGTTTAGCAAAGACAAGATTTACAGTTAGCCACTGTTAACAGTACCTCTCATAGAACCATTGTTCTATTTTGGACTATTTCATTGGACTATATTTGTATACAAAAGCTTCTTAAAAGTGGAAATCAAAATCATACTGCACATACAAATTTTCAAAAAGAAATAAAAAAAAAAAATTTTAGGCAAGGCGCTCATTGAAGTGAAGGCGAAGTGTGGTAGTGGCATGGTGACTAAGGTGGAATTGGTAAAACCTATGTAATTTAATGAAGACGCGCTCATCAAATTGGAGTGGCGGTGGCATGATATTTTGCAGGTGATATGATGCCAGTCTGCTGCCACATATCTCGAAAATATTAAATTTGCAAGTGGTAAGTGAGTGGTGATGAAGTGGATTTTTGTACTACATACGAGTATGCTTGTGATTATTGACTTATAGACCGAGAGCTGGTGAAAGTATTTTGCCACGGAAGTGCGCTTTAAATCACTTTCATATCACTTCGCCGCCACTTCATCGCCAAACCACTTGTTCACCACTCTACTGCCACTTGCTACTTCCTTACCACTCCACTTTGTCAACACTTTAGTGAGCGCCTCGCCTTAGATTTGAAAAAAAAATTTTATTTATTTTTAATACAATGTTAAACTAAGTATTGAAATAGTCTTTTCACAGATACAAAAAAAAGGACACCCTGTGGTTTCATACTTTTAAAATAAAAAACTATAATAAACTCTATCATTGGTTTCATGATTTACGAAAAGAAAACAAGTTGTACAAAATAATCTATCAAAAAGAGCAAAACAAAAAAAAAGTTCCAAAAGGGTTTCATAATTTTTTTTCAATATCTATAAGAAGATATCAGTATTTCATTAAAGATACTCCCTCAATGGCAAAAGGCTAATTAAGGGTCTAGGGTCTTTAATTAAGCGTAACGAATTATTACCAAGTCATGGAGTTTTATCTTCTGGGGATTTCCAGCTAAAGGCACAACTCAACTATATGGCTAGAAAGACCAACTAACCGTCTCCTTTCGCTATGTATAGTCCCATCAAATTCCCATCTCGACTTGTGTTAATTTGAAGGGCGTTTATGCTCAATTATCCAGGCACCTAGATAAGCAGCAAGACCACGACACTACTATAATACGACCGACCGACACCATCGACATCGAGTTGGCTATGAATGAAGAAAATTTTCAAAGAAAACTTCCTTCCCATCATTATCGTATGCGGCCAGTGGCAGTGGCAGAACAGAACCGCGGTAGGACCGTTAATCGTTGGCATAGTCGTTTCCTTTTCCTTTCCCCATTTTGCGTGTGTTCCATTTTCCTGTCTTGGTCAGCTTCGGGAAGGAAATAAAGAAGACACAAAAAAAAAAATCTTTTCGAAAAGAAGCTGTAAATCCTTGTGGGCATTAAGGAGTCTCCCTGCACGTAGTTTTATCACTTTTTCCTGTGGCTCACTTCCTTCCTTCTTTTGTTTGTCATTCTTTGCCGGCAGGACCGATTTTCTTACGGTAATTCTAGTTTTTCGTTAATTTCATTTGGGGACTCGTCTTATTCTCTTCTTGGAAAGTTAAATGTTTTTTTTTCTCTTTGTATTCTTATCCTGTTCGTTCTTCTTTACAGGTATAAAGGGATAAAACTTTTTGTTAAGATGGAGTCCCTTATGCACAGCTCGGCAGGTGGTGTATGGGTAAATTTGTATGTTCCTTCTATAAGATTCCTTGATGGAAATTTGTCGCGAAAGCGAATTTCCGTGTGTTTTTGATAATACCGACCACACAATGCGAACAAACTTCTTCCGTTATATCTACCCATAAAAAAAAACGCATTTTTTAAATTTAGCTCTTCTTCTATATAACAGAGTGATAAAGAAGTTTTTTAATTTGTTTTATACTCCTTGTTCCTTGAAGTATTTTTTTTTTTTATGTTACTTTTCTTTTGAAGTGAAGTAAAATCGGTAGAAAAACTTTTTGGATTTTAGCCGGATAAAGTTCTGTGCTGTTTCTGTATCTTTTTGTATCTTTTCGTGGTTACACTTTGTTTAAGGCGAATTGAAAAAAAAAAACAACAAACATTTTTTTTGGAACAAATGCAATCCGGAAATGATTGTCATTGTATAGTTGCAGAGCCGTTCGTGCCTTTGGAAAGTTGTGTAGAGATTTAATTTTGACAAATTTTCGTATAGGAGATAACTTTCTTTTTTGTTTGTAAGGAATTCTTGCATTCGCATGTGTGGGCATGGATGTGTTGTGTTTTGTTTGGAAAGAAATGCATTGTTGTATGCGAAAGTTGACAGAGTTATTTTTCATTAACTTTGATGTTAATTTGATGATGTTTTCGTAGTGGAAAAGTAGGATTATATAATTGAAAAACGTACGTGAACATTCATACTGTGAGTGTCTTACTTTCATAAACAAAATAATAATATTAATTCAGACTAAGATAAACATACCTACCCAGTATTGCAACTGAGACAAAAAGGTTAAAATTTCAGTGCATTTTTCTGTTCTGCTGCTATAACATCAGGCAGGATTAAGAATTTTAACGAGCATTAAAGAAATGAGGCTGTTTTTTTTTTCACTGTTTCACCTGAAGTTTAAAAATTATTTTTGTATCTACAAAGTAGTTACTTGTACACAGGGCCGCATTTACGGCGGGACAATCGAGGTAGAAGCCCCCAAATATTGAGGGCCCCCCCACAAAGAATGGGTTGTATAACTATAAATTGTTTTATTTTTAAGAGATGAGCAATTAAGTATGTAAATATATGAATTTCCAAATCAGGGCTATTTTCATTTTATATAAAATATACATTTATGCATTCAATATTGACTTTTTTCCAAAGCTAGTTTTACAGGAAAACTAGTTCTACATATAGGGGTTTCGAGTTTTAAGTTTTTCACAAATTCTTTTTCCTTTGACATTTAAATCAAATCAATAATTGTTTTTAAAAAACTTAAAACTCGAAACCCCTATAGAATTCATTTTTCAGTAAAACTAGTTTTGAAGAAAGTCAGTTATATGGCCGTAATAGTTGTGATGTAAATTTGTTTCTTTAACGTCAAAATTAAAATACTAATAAATATTTATTATTTGAAAGGGCACCCAAAGAAAAACTGGTGTAAATTCAGAGATAGTCTGAATGTGTAAAATTGCCTTAAAAATATGTTATTTTGTGTAATATTGCCTTAGGTAATTTTATCTTTAACTAGGATAGTTTTTAACAATCCATTTACCTTATAACTGCGTAAAATTACCTTAGTGTGTGGTGTGGTAGAATTATGTTTGACCTAAACAAAAATTAATTTGTGTCAGATACCTAAGGTAATTTTACCCTACACTAGGGCACTTTTTACCAATTTTTTATCCTAGCAAGTTGTTAAACTGCCCTAGTATCTAAGATAGTCTACGAAATGTTTACTCTAACCCTAGGGTAATTTATCTCAGTTTCCTTGGGTAATTTTACCCTACACTAGGTCAGTTTTTACCCTAGGAAGGTGCTACCTGAGTATCTAATGTATGCAAGCGAGCTGCTTCTTTTTATTCTGAAATGTATACAATTTTATTTTATTTGAAAAAGAACTTTTGCTTACCTGGAGGTTTTGAACCTGGGAAAATTGTGGAGGTAAAGTTACCTTAAATCATAGGCAAAATTACCTTATGGCTAGGGTAAAGTTACACACCAGATTTATACAATTGGAGGGAAAGTCACGTAATATTTAAGGCAGAGTTACCTTAGTTCTGAGGTAAAGTTACATAGCTTTTGACAATTCTAAGGAAAATAAAACACCTATGAATTTTAAGGTAAATTTACCTTAATTGCACTACCTAAGCCGTACATAAACTGTCTTAGTTCTTAGGTAGAATTATGCTAAATTCCATAGAAAAATATTTACCTAAGACGTTTAAGGTAATATTACACAGTATTTTTCTCTGGGTGGGCCTTAACTCTTTTCTTTTCCCTGGGCCGCCATAATCCTAAGTCCTTTCTTGATTATATTCTTGTAAGTTCTTGGAATATACGCTTCCACTTTCTTTCGTATACATAGTAATTTCAATTATCCCTTGCCCTATTTCATTGCGGTATGGTTGATATTCGTTGATTAGTTTGTGGGCTTCAGGTCATAAAATGAAACAAATTTGTTTTTCTTTTATTTCACGACGTTTCGTCCATGTCTATGGACATCTTCAGGTGAAACAAACGTTATCTATATTTGCATTGATAAGTACACAATTAACATTTGTTATAAACAATTGGCAATAAATAACTTACATTAATTATAACATTAATCAGAAAGAACAAAAAAAAAATCCCTCGAAGAACAAAAGCTGAACACTTTAAAGCAAGACTCACAAGTAAAAATTCGAAAAAAGCTTATAAACATTTTTTATATGGTATGGTTGATATTCTCTTGATAACATGCAAACAGCTTTTGGCGAAAGGCTTCAAATTCTACGTTGTTTTTGCAGTGGTAATTTTCCAGTAGGGGAGAGCGGGGCTAGAAGTAAAATGGGTAAAAGAAACACCTGAAAATGAAGAAGGAGACAAATGTTCGCCTACTTCAAATCTAACGTCAAGAAAAGTTATGAAGATAGTCCCCAAAATTGATCCATTTTTAATTTTATTTTTTCTTTGTATTTGTGGTATTCCTCTTCACCCGGAAGAGATACAGTGCTATTTCTTTTTTTAAATATGTATTTATGTTTTGGTTAAGTTAATTTAAGTATCTGAGCTATTAATGGTTTTTGTTTTTATTGAGTCATTTGTGTCAAATTTCATGGTGGGGCTAGTTGTAACATTTTTGTTGGGTAAGTTGTAACACATAAAAACAGACTTTTTCAAACACCACTCAGAAAAAAAAGTTGTAATGCCAACAATTTTATACTTTGGCTCAACAATTTTCGTTGGTTAAAATGAACCCAAATGTCTAAATTCTTGAATTAAGAATGCGTTGTTGACAACGCTATAAGAATTTAAATTTTTAAATTAACAATAAAATTGTTAAACCATTAAGAACTAAAGTTCTTGCCTCAAAAACTAGTTTTTAAAATAAGTTAAAAATTAAGTTCTTGCCCCAACAATTAAAAATGTCAGATAATTGAGAGCTTTCATTGTTACCCCAAATATTTAATTGTTGAGAAAATTTAAAATTAATTTGTTGCACCAACAATAACAATTCTTAAAAGTTTGTTGCGATAAAAATGTATTTTCAATAAAATGTAAACATATATACATATACGTACCTACAAAAAAATCAAGATTTTCATGAAATCTTGACTTTTTTGTAGGAATATTTTTACATTTCCTTGAAAACACATTTATTGCACAAACTTTTGTAAACAATGTACTTCTGGAAGAAACCGGCTGATTAGTTCAGGCTTCAGGGGAGCGGCCTTCTTCGCTTCCAATTACTAAGAGGAGGGTATCGTCACTTGGGCAGCATGATAAGTGTTCACTAGAAAAGAAGTTTTTAAAGGTAAAATTAATTCTACTTAGCGATTTTACTCTTTTACTTTACTCAATGGATGAAAAAACTTGCACGTACTTCTAATTTGCACTCACCAGTGACACTACTGGAATCGGCGTCGCGTTGGCGGCCACAAAATGAATGGTGCATTTTTTTGTCATTAAATTTACAGTTCCTGCAGTTCAAGAACAAGTTTTTGTTGTGCGAAGAACAAATTGTTGATATTTTGACAATTTTCGTTTCAATATCAAGAATTAGTTCTTGAACATAAGTAATAAATTAAAATACTTAAAGCAACAATTTTTATTGTTGTGCCGAGAAAAATAATTCTTGAAAATAATTGTTACCGCAAGAACTGATTCTTCAACTAACAATTCCATTGTTGATAGGAAATAATACAAATAAAAATTGTTTCCACAACAAATTTATACTTGGGAGAACAATTTTGCATTTTTAATTGCTTTTAACAAACAGAAAATTGTTGTGCCAAGAACCTTGGTTCTTGGACATTCAAAAATTAATTCTTGTAGTAAAAACTAGTTCTTAAGGCAACAATTTTAACCTTACAACTTTTTAAAAGCGCTAAATTCTTGTTTTAACAACTTTTTTTTTTCTGAGTATGGGAACCAAGACGATGGAAAATGATTTTCGATGTTTATTTTGAGATAAAAAGAAAAAAAGTCCATATGACGGTTATCGTTGTCAGCAAAAGGTTGATGAGAAAAGAGGTCGCTTACTCATTTGCAAAATCTTAGGAACAGCATGAATTTTAGTAAAAAGTGTTACTTTTAGCCCCACACCCCCCCTACTGCATCCATATAGAATTACTGATTCTTAGAGCTAAATATCCGTCAATTTCGCTTTTCAGTAACTTTAGCAAGCAGCACGATTTTCCTTGCTTTTGTCAAGTTCAGTTCCACCAGAAGTAGATAACGAAAGAACTTGTTCAACAATTTATAATCCGGAAATATAACTTGAAAACCAAGGGATTTTATCTTGGCTGTTTTTACTTTAAGTCACATCATTTGCTAGCTTCAGCTTTCAGGTTCTGAATTATCTGATAGTTTAGATCCTAATGTCTTCCTGTTGCCATCTAGCACATATTTAAAATAAAATGTCTATGTCCATTCATCCATTGGCGAAGATGGCCAAAATTTCGCTGTAGGACAGAACACTCCATTCAACCTGGACGATGATGGTCAAAACTTCCGTCCACCCGACCTAAATGAAGTGCGGTTAGCGATAGCCAAGCCTAAAACGTACAAGGCTGCTGGTGCGGATGGCCTGCCAGCTGAGCTATTCAAAGCAGGGGGAGATGACTTGGTAGGGAGTATACACCAGCTTATCTCCAAAATTTGGTCGGAGGAAAGTATGCCCGATGAATGGAACCTCGGTATAGTGTGCCCCATCCACAAGAAAGGAGATGCTCTGACCTGTTCCAACTACAGAGGTATAAGTCTCCTCAACGTCGCATACAAAATCTTGTCATCTGTACTGTGTGATCGCTTAAAACCGTTTGTCAACGATCTGATTGGCCCCTATCAGTGTGGTTTTAGGCCCGGCAAATCAACCGTCGATCAAATGTTCACACTCCGACAGATCTTGGAAAAAACCCAGGAGTTTCAAATCGATACACACCACCTCTTTATCGATTTAAAAGTCGTATATGATAGCGTAGACAGAGACGAGCTATACAGAGCCATGGCGCATCTCGGCATCCCTGCTCTGCCAAACTCGTCCGCTTGTGCAGGATGACGATGGAGAAATATCGCTGCTCCGTCAAAGTCGGTAAGAACACCACCGAACCCTTTGATGTCGAGAAAGGTTTGAGACAAGGCGACGCGTTATCATGCAACCTCTTTAACTTCGTACTTGAAGCAATTGTACGCAACTCGCAAGTCAACAACAGTGGTACAATTTTTCAAAAGTCCGTTCAACTACTTGCTTATGCAGATGATATTGACATCATTGGGAGAACGAAGCGAGCTGTTACCGGCGCTTTTGCAAGTATTGAATCGGAGGCGGCGAAAATGGGTTTGGCTGTTAATGAGGACAAGACGAAGTATATGCTATCATCGAGAAAGGAATCTCAACATCGTTGGCTCGGGCAAAACGTTACGATGGATAGATACAACTTCGAAGTCGTCAGGGACCTTGTCTACCTGGGCTCCACTATAACATCGCAAAATGACATCAGCGCAGAGATCAAACGAAGAATTACTCTTGCCAATCGCTGTTTTTTCGGGCTAAGAAGGCATCTAAGTAATAAAGCCCTCTCTCAGAGAACCAAGGAGACCTTATATAAGACCCTATTCATCCCGGTCCTGCTATATGGGGTAGACGCGTGGACCCTGACAAAAACGGATGAGAATCTACTTGGGTGCTTTGAAAGGAAGATTCTTCGGGTGATCTTCGGTCCAGTATGTATCGATGGAGTATGGAGGAGAAGATTCAAACCGAAACGCGTCGCTAAAATCAAATAAATTAATGTTGTGATATATTAAAATAAATTTTAATTTTATTTAAAAATAAAAAATCTGTGTTTAAATTTTATTTTATAACTTTAATTTATAAATTACACAACATGGAGACTAAACCACAATTAAATCCCATCGCTGAACAAGCACAATTAGTCTATAAATACAAAAATGCAAAAATAAAATTGACCAAAGCCAACCTCAACATCAATTTCAATAAACAGTGCCTTAAGAAACAAATCACACCAAAATACGCACAAATTAAAATAAATTCCAATTCAACAGCCGCCATTAAAACACAAAAAATTGCACAAATAATACGAATAAAAGAAGAAACAAATACTTATACAGCAAAAAAACCATATTAAACAACATACTATACAAAACACACCTACAGTTATACGAAAAACTACACTTCATCGCCGCAGAACACTACACAACCAAAATTAATGAACAAATCAAAGAAATAGCCAAAGAAATCAACAAGAAACAACAAAAAAAGATCAAAAAGTTACTCATGAAAAAACCCACAAAAAAACCAAACAACACAAGTCATCAATTCTTCCCAAGATTAATTAATAACACAAACATACAACTCACAGAAACAGAAAAAGCAACTCTAAACAAAGGACTCAAATTCAACATACCCATAATTAACAAAAACAATATAACACGAGAAGTCATAAACGCAGAAGCAGCCATAAAAACAATAACAACACAAGAAATTCAAAATGAAACAAGAGTTACAGTAAACAAAAAACTCAAAAAAATAATAAAAAATAACAAATCAACCCAAACATTACAAAAGAAATATAAAGTAGACATATATAATTTAAAAAACATAAAACAAAAAATAACAAATAACAATGCAATAATCACTAAAGCCGATAAAGGTAATACCATCGTAATTATCAACCAACAAGAATATATTGATAAAACTTTGACATTTTTCAACAACAACAACATAAAGAACCTACAAAACGACCCAACAAAAACATACGCAAAAGAAATAAACAAAGCAATAAACAATTGTAAACACATATTTCAAAACACCAATAAAATAAAACTCAAACAAATAAAAGCACAAGCACCAACATTCACAGGACTACCCAAAATTCATAAAACAGGAACACCAATAAGACCCTTAATCAATTACAAAACAGCACCATGCTACAAAATCGCGAAAGAATTACAAAAAATAATAAAAACCAATATAACAATAGAAAACAACAACAGCATTAAAAACTATACCGAGTTTATAGAAAAAACCAAAAACATAAACATATTACCACAATATAAACTAATTTCATTCGACGTTACAAACATGTATACAAACATACCAATCGACGACACAATTAAAATATTAAAAGAAAATCTAACAAAAACCGCAAAATTAAACCAACAACAAATACACGAAATATTAACTCTTTTACAAATAACACTCAATCAAAACTACTTCACCTTTAACAACAAATATTACACACAAGACGATGGCCTAGCAATGGGTTCCCCACTAAGCGGGCTAATGGCAGATATTTATCTCAATTATTACGAAAACAAATATATATTATCAAACATAAACACACAACGACAAAAAATAATATTTTACACAAGGTACGTTGACGACACGTTTGTCATTTTTGACGGAACACTAAGACAAATTGACATCTTAAAAAAATATATGAACAAAATAAACGACAATATAAAATTCACAGCTGAAACAGAAACCAATAATTCAATCACCTTCTTGGATCTTAATATTTACAAAAACAACAATAAGCTCAATTACAAAGTACACAGAAAGCCAACAACAACAGATCTAACAATACACAAAGATTCACACCACCCACTATCACAAAAATTGGCAGCATATCATGCTTTTATTAACCGCCTATTAAATATACCGATGACCAAAAACGACTATGATGAAGAAGTCAATATAATTAAACAGATAGCCACAGCAAACGGATATACGGATGAATTAATAGACGAACTAATACAAAAAAGGAAAAAGAAAATAAAAAACAATAGAAACAAAAATGATAACACAACAGAAAGCAAAAAATATACATCAATAGAATACACTAACTTATTACCAAATATTTTACAGCACGAGTTTAAGAAAATAAATATCAACTTAACATTTAAAACAACAAATAACATACAAAAAATATTACAAAATAAATCAAATAACGACACTAAAACATCATCAGGCGTTTATAAAATAAAATGTGATGATTGTGACAGCTACTACATTGGACAGACAGGCAGAACTTTCTACGACAGATATTTAGAACACAGACCAAAAAACAATACGAAATCCACATACGCCCAGCATCTAATAGACAACAACCACAATTACACAGACTTTGAGACGAACTTAACACCATTACATTTTTGCAAAAAAGGGACAAAACTAGACGCACTAGAAGAGTACGAAATTTACAAAGCTTACAAGACAGAACAAGACAAAATACTAAACGACAAATTAACATTCAAAACCAATACACTTTATAACACAGCAATCAATAACCAAAACAAGCAAACTTAACCGAATGAAGTAACAATTACATACATTAAAACACAAGTAACAACCAAGAACAAGAAACAATACAGCAACCAAAAATATTCTGGCAACATTCCGAGTCAACGCATTTAAGCCCGATGATGGTTATCTAAAACCGAAACGCGTCGCTAAAATCAAATAAATTAATGTTGTGATATATTAAAATAAATTTTAATTTTATTTAAAAATAAAAAATCTGTGTTTAAATTTTATTTTATAACTTTAATTTATAAATTACACAACATGGAGACTAAACCACAATTAAATTCAACAACGAGCTTTACGGGCTTTACAGCGACGTCGACCTGGTCAAAAAGCTTAAAATACAGCGGCTAAGAATGCTGGGACACGTGGAGCGTATGGACACCAACGCACCAGCCCGACGAGTCTTCGAATCTACCCCTGACGGTCTGCGCAGCAGAGGAAGACCCTACCTTAGGTGGCGCACACAAGTGGAGAACGACCTCAACCAACTTGGAGTGCGTAACTGGAGGCAGCTAGCTAGGGACCGAGCTGGCTGGAGGGGCTTGTTGGTTGAGGCCGTAGTCCATCCTGGGCTGTGAGCTCCATCTAAAGTAAGTAAGTAAAGTCCATTCATCCTTCGTTTCCTTCCGACAGCGTTCCATAGAAAATAAACTGAACTACATATCACCAAAAAAAAGCAACTTTAAAATACAACCAATGCAATAAGGAAAATTTAATATTATAACTTGCTCATCAGAGATATATCTTATGAAATCCACCGCGAT
Organism: Epistrophella euchroma; assembly: GCA_947049315.1. NCBI lineage: Eukaryota > Metazoa > Arthropoda > Insecta > Diptera > Syrphidae > Epistrophella > Epistrophella euchroma. The sequence continues at coordinate 15,258,014 of OX346245.1, read as the reverse complement.
TATAAAAGCTACGTATGAAGACTGAAGAGGCAAAGGGTCGTGCTCTTCATAACAGGAATATTCCTGATGGGCAAGTTTTTCTATATTTGAATTTGCAGATATGTATCTTGTAAATTTTGAAAAAAATCCGCCAATGGCTTAAAATTGACAGTTGTAAGTTTCTTAGGCCCTGGGCCTGGTTATTCTAGAGATGTCAACCCAGGTCAAAAATTATGGCTTGGCCGTTTCCCATAGATTTATTGTAAAATGAAGTCTGCCATGCAAAACTTCAATGTGAGTGAAACGACCAAGCCATAATTTTTGCCCGCGATGTAGGGTTTGTAGAGTTAGGCCTGGTAGAGTTAGAAGCTTAGCTCTTCATGAGATCTCAAAACTTTTTCATAGCGAAAGCGTTATGAGCTTGTTGTGAGTCTTGGCGACCTATTTTACATGAAATGTTTTTGGTGGGATCTTATCTTACCTAAAATAATATAACACGGTATTTCATATAATTTTATATAGAATAGATTTGCCTAAATAACTAACATGGTACTTCATTTATCCCGATTAGATTCCCCTCTCTGGCCTTAATTTTAAATTGTAAGCTCAAATATAACAATGGAATAGAGTCTTCGCCCCGACTTCCCTCGAAATCGAAACTGAAAGTACGAAATAATTTCACAGCTCGAAAAGCAAAAACTTCGAAACCACTATATTTAGTATTTTAGTGCATCACGTACTCCCCTGTTTTATTTTTCTTGGTATTCTCTTTTCGTACTCGATAATAAAATGCACAACACCAGTAAAGGCAGAGCAGAATACGAATTTACATACAAATTACACATTTACTTATTATATTCATGGGAAGCAGAAGTGTGAATTATGAAAGAGCAGAAAAACTCATCTAGCATTATCATCGTATTATAATGTGTTCATATATGTATGTATCTGGCTTATAACAGTGAACAGTATCCAGGGGCAGGCGGATATTATGGCATATTTGAATTTGAAAATTAAATAATAATAAATAATAATATAGTCCAGTCAACGAAGGAAAAATAAATGAAATAAATCGTGTAGTCTGGATTATTTTTTTAAATGGTAGGGTTGACCCCCAGGTACAACATACTAAAAGTCCCCAGCCCAGGCCCGCGAGCTTTAGACAGGAGGGGGGGTAAAGGTCCCCTTTTGTACTATTTCGTAAATATTTTGAAAACCAAGAGTATTAGCGGAAAAGTTTACACTACAATATGAAAGTACATTAAATTTTCTTCAAAATAGATCTTAATCATATTTTTGCTAGGAGCAATACTAAGAGAGATATGGGGGGTACAAAGGTCAGAAAATCTGAAAAACCATGTTAATGCGTTAAAAATTTAACGTTTTTTGATGAATTTACCGTGAAATTATAGAAAAGGTAAATACGTATCGATTCATGATAATTCCATTGACTTGATGAGAAAGAAAGTATGGTGTTAAATAAGGTGGTGAGAGTTAAAATATCCTTATTTAATTTATTTGATACATCGTTTTTTGTGATATGAAAAACACTGTATTTTCAAACGTAAGAAGTATGCAATGTATTTCCAAGTTATTGACCAATACTTTGTGAAATAGTTTAAAGAGATATATTAAGAAAAAACTTGCTAAGGAGGGGGGTCTAGTTGCCCCCACTTATCCGGGAGGGACCATTTTCTGAAAAAATTGGATCAAAGTGCATAAATAATCATTTAAAAACAACGGAAACATCTACAATGCTATACTATAGCTTTTTGAAAATGCAAAAACCTATTTTATTATTTCACTGCTAAATCAATTAATTTTAGTTAAAAGTTTTTGAAAAAAATTGACTTTAATTCAAAAATTAAAAAAAAAAAAAAAAGTTAACTTATGATAATTTTTTTTCAAAATTTTTTGTTATAAAGTACTAGATTTTCGTTTAATATTTGATACTGTTTTAAGTCCTTAGATGAACGCTAAAAACTAGATGGCTATAAGTCTTTTAGCTTAAGAGAAAATTGAAAATTATGAAAACTACTTCTTTTTTTAGAAAATTTTTTCTGTAGAGTAATTAGTACATTGCAACGGTCAATGTTGTTACGAATAAGAAATTAGTTAAAAAAATCATGTAGTCTGGATTATCTTTTTAAGTGGTAGGGGGAGCCCCTAGGTACAACATACTAAAAGTCCCCAGCCCAGGCCCGCGAGCTATCGTAAAATGGACAAACCTTTTCTGTAGCAAATTTAATTTACTTTGATTTTGTGTTGTACACTTTTCTTAAACGCTTGGTTTTCGAAATATTTACGAAATAGTACAAAAGGGGACCTTTACCCCCCCTCTCCTGGCTAAAGCTTACGGGCCTGGGCTGGGGACTTTTAGTATGTTGTACCTGGGGTCACCCCTACCACTTAAAAAAATAATCCAGACTACACGATTTATTTCATTTATTTTATGATTTTGAGTCTTCGTTGACTTGACTATTATAGGCGAGAAGGAATTCGCGTTAGGTAGTGCCTGTTACAGTCCCATTTAACGTTATTTTTATTGTTTTCATTAAAGACAAAATAATATTGAGCATTACAGCAGTTGACCTTGGTTCCTTTTTTCTTATGAGGTATGACCTTAGACCTTAGGAGTATCGTTTGGAACTTGATGGGAGAGCAAGCTATTAAAAACTTGAACAATAAAACGTTTGAACCACCACCTTCACTACTGCTAAATCTTCCTGAATCTATATTTTCTAAATTATTTTGTATGCATTTTTGTATTATTATTTATTCTTTATTGTTTAAGACACTCACTTTTTTTTTTGTGTTCATTCTTTTTGTATCTTTAAAGTGCTCTTTTCCTTTGATTTTAAAATTTCTTTTGTGTAACTTATCTCCGAGGTCAATTTTGATAGATTGTGCGGTTCCGATAACAAGTTACACTTCAAATTCTTCAAAACCCCTGACGACAACCTTGTGAAGAACAATAGTGCTTTTACTCTCTGTCATTCATCGAAAGTAAAATCGATGGTAAAAAAAAAAAATTTCAGGAAATTGATTTTCATGGCGACATAGTTTTTTTTTTTCAATTTCTATTGAAACCAAAGGACTCTGGTGGTTTAAGGATATGAGTTTAACCTCGAGATTTTATTTTTCATTATTATTAAATTTAATGGAACATAATAATTGCAATAAACATTAAACTCATTTAATTGTAGGCATGTACATATGTGGGTATTAAGGTACTCCATGATCGGTGGCATCAAAGGAAAAGTTAATAGCTCTTCGAGTTGAAGTAAATTAAAAAAAAAAAAAACTTTAAATTAATTTATTCAATTCATTTAACTAAAGCGAGGGCCTGTGACTGAACATCATTGTGCCTATATATGCGACACGGACCGGACATAGCACATATTTCTGATTGCAATTATTGCAATATGCCTGCGGCTGTCATATATGTTTGCACGAAAAGTTTACCTTTGAGTGTTTATGGTCATTTATGTAGTACATACATATAATATTCAACCAACTATATGTGTGTACGCAAGATTTATAATGAAATTTATAGCCACAAATAAATTTAATTTTGGTTTAATTTAAGCCCGAGAATACATAATATTAAGTATATATAGAATTAACTTATACCTAAATAAATAAATTTGGATGTTCAGTTAAAATAGTTTTTGAAAAGGCACATTAGATATTTCAAAAGTTAATTTCAAATGACCAAGGACAAAGCGTTGAAATCACATTAGTTCGCTTGAAATATTGTGGATTTTTTAGTTTTAATTTTAAAAATAATACATATTATAGACTTTTTTCTTTGCTTTCATTAATAGGATGCCATGTTGTATTTAAAATATACAATAAAAAGACTTTTCATAAGGTCAATAGCCTGGTATCCGATCAACAGAGAATTCACGCAGCATGACAGTCTAACTTATTCTATCCATTACCACAGCCAGGGGGCACTTCAAGTAATCTAATTTTAAATTTACGAGATAAAAAACATTTTAAAAACTAGTTTTGCAAACATTTAGACAGTGCAAAAAATGTGCACATAAAACTAAATTTCAAACATTTTCGAAATTTTGAATTTTCAAAAAGTAAAAGTGGAATTGATTAATTAAAATTAAAATTAAAATTAAAATTAAAATTAAAATTAAAATTAAAATTAAAATTAAAATTAAAATTAAAATTAAAATTAAAATTAAAATTAAAATTAAAATTAAAATTAAAATTAAAATTAAAATTAAAATTAAAATTAAAATTAAAATTAAAATTAAAATTAAAATTAAAATTAAAATTAAAATTAAAATTAAAATTAAAATTAAAATTAAAATTAAAATTAAAATTAAAATTAAAATTAAAATTAAAATTAAAATTAAAATTAAAATTAAAATTAAAATTAAAATTAAAATTAAAATTAAAATTAAAATTAAAATTAAAATTAAAATTAAAATTAAAATTAAAATTAAAATTAAAATTAAAATTAAAATTAAAATTAAAATTAAAATTAAAATTAAAATTAAAATTAAAATTAAAATTAAAATTAAAATTAAAATTAAAATTAAAATTAAAATTAAAATTAAAATTAAAATTAAAATTAAAATTAAAATTAAAATTAAAATTAAAATTAAAATTAAAATTAAAATTAAAATTAAAATTAAAATTAAAATTAAAATTAAAATTAAAATTAAAATTAAAATTAAAATTAAAATTAAAATTAAAATTAAAATTAAAATTAAAATTAAAATTAAAATTAAAATTAAAATTAAAATTAAAATTAAAATTAAAATTAAAATTGAAATTAAAATTAAAATTAAAATTAAAATTAAAATTAAAATTAAAATTAAAATTAAAATTAAAATTAAAATTAAAATTAGAATTAGAATTAGAATTAAAATCAAAAAAGAGATCAAAAATGTTTTATTGTAGGTACATATGTTAGCTATATAAAAAGGAAATAATTTTAAAATGTTGTATGTTATCGTTATATATTGTTTACTTGTTAATTTTCAAAATTTAAAATCGAATTTGTTTCTAGTTTTTGACGTTTTTTCGCACTAATGGCGAATGAATAACTGAATTAATACATTTTTATAAACCCTATAAAAGATTATCTTAAGTTTGTTGTCATAATTTATACCATTACTTAAAGAGCTCATTTTTATTCCAGGAAATAAAACCAATTAATTGAGTGATTAAATGCATTCCCCGATTGAAAGGAAAACCACTTAAATATACCTACCAATTCTATAAAAACAAATCAGCTATTTATATTATTCTTGATCAAACGGTCTAAGAAAATTACATAATACAACGAACGTGCTTGCTTTAACCCGATTAAAAAAAAAAATAATAACTTCTACCATCTCAATGGCTGCATTCTTGCATCTTGCCACAAAATAAAGAATGACGACAATAATCGACGAAAAAACAAACGTTCTGCAATTCCCGATTGGAATTTCATAATGCATTTGCAGCACATTGCAACTGACCTTAGCAAAACACCAAAATAAAATCAAGAAGTGAGAACTTGTTCCAACCTTACACTTGATTTCGTCACTCATTTTTTTATTTTGTTTTTTTTTTTTTGCAACTCTGTTACTTGCTTCATGATTTTTTAATCTCACCTTGCGTTATATTTACAAGGTGTTGGCGGCTTGTTGATTCGCACCAATAATCCAGAGCTGGCAATAAACAGCCTGCGTCTAAGCCAACATCATCCAAACAAACTGTCACTTCAGTGCAATTAGCCATCAACGGGCACAAGCTGAACTGGATTTCCGCGCACAAGTTCGCTGGAGTCGCCACCCCGCACATAGTTGCCATCAGAGGCGCAGACATACAAACAGCAGACACGCCCAATTAATTCGATGCAATTATTGACATAAAATAATAATAAAAATCCGATTAAAATTGACAAGTTGTTTGAATTTGATTAAAGCAGCCTCCACATGTTTTGACTCCTGGCATTGAATATTTTTTTATGGAATGCGAGCACTTGACAGCCGGGCTAACCCATTTCTATGGTGCAACGGAAGAACAACTGACTGAGTGAGTGAGTTTTGTATAAAAAGTTCTGCCAGAACCATTGGAAGACATCAGTAACGATTCAATCGTAGCACAGTTAAGACCTTAATATACCAAAATACCTTAAGCATCATGAAGGTGAGGTTTGAAGTTAATAGATTTCTTCAGGGATCTTATAGAATATTTTCGTTTTCAGTTCGCCGTATTTGCCGTAGTCGTGCTTGCTTTGGCCCTTGGTGTACAATCATCTGTGATCTTGGGAGCTCCAGGCCCATTGTTGGCTGTATCAGGTCCAGCTGGTCTGGTCACAGTTCCCGGTGCTGTATCAATCCAAGCCGCTCCAGGTGCCATCTCTCTGCAAACGGCTCCAGCTGTTGCCGTTGCTCCAGCTGTCGTCGCTCCAGTTGTCGTTGGTGCTGAAGGTACTTATGTTGCTAAGACACGTGGAGCTGTCCACGTTGCTCCATTGCCAGGACACGCACAATCTGCTGCTTCGGTCAATCTACAACCAGCTCCAGGAACATTGTAAGGACTTCAAATACCAACACAACCACAATATACACCACCAACGTCGATCTTCAAGCGTGCTTCTCTTTCTTCTTCCTTTCAACTTTCTCTGTCTTTCTCTTCTATTTAAAATTCTAGTGAAAAAGTGCAAAACCCGCCCTCATCTGGATAGTGAGTGGGGGGAGTTAATTGTTTTGGGGGCCTTCAGTCAGTTTTTTTGTTTGTTATTAGAGATTTGTGATGGTTAGGAATTTTTATTTTTTGTAAAGTTAATTCTTTTCTTTTATAAAATAAAAAAAAAAATTAAAAAATATAAAAAAAAATATTATTATGTATTAATATTTTTTATCATTCCAAAAAAACTAGAAGAAATTTAAGTATTTGGTTTTTAGTGCTTGACTAAGAATCGATATTTAAAAAATACTACAATAACGTAAAATTTTTAACAAAATTAGTTTGAATACAATTTTTTAGTTTTTTCTTCATAACCCGCATGGAAAAATGGCAAGTTTTTGGCAAGTTTGGGCGAGGCCCTGGCAAGTTTTCGGTAAGGAAAACATAGACGAGGAAAACATGACAGGCACCTATTAGTGCCTTGCTGAGAACATTTATTTAATAAAAGTACTGGTGAGGCTCTTGATGGTAACTAACTATGTGTAATCATTTTTACGAAAAATAATAAAAGCAGGATCTTATTATATCCCCGCCTGGAAAAATGGCAAGTTTTTGGTAAGTTTAGGTAAGGCCCCCGCCAATTTTCGGTAAGGAAACATGGAAGAGGAAACCATGACAGGCCCCTATTAGTGCCTCGCTGAGAACGTTTATTCAAATAATGACTGTGAATCGGTGTGTCAAGTAGTAAAATCGCAACTGCAGACAAAACAGAATAAGACAGAATCACAACTGATTTTGACATCTATCAGAAATCTGTTCTAAGTTGTTCTACCTAAAAAGCAAGTGCAAACAAACTCACAGCACAGAACAGCAAGCCAGAACAGTTTAGGACAGAAAATTTCTCAATGAACTTGTTCTTTTCTGTTCTAAACTGTTCTAAACAGCCTCGCTGAACATACTTACACACACACACACTTAAGTTAATGACATTAAATAAACCGTCAGTTTAAATATTCAATTTTGCACGTTTTTATTTGTCAGAGCTTAGGCAGAATTTAACTGACGAGGCAAAAAGGTTCATAACTGGTGAGTGCCTAGCGAATGCCTATTGTAGCCCTTGCTAGACCCTTGTTAGTAACAATGAAAAACTTGCCAGGGCCTAATTGAAAATCAGATTCTTTTTCCAGGCGGGAATTTTTCTTGAAAATTAAGTTTTCAAACACTTAAACTATTTATTTAAAAGCAATATAAAAGAATTTTTTATTGAGTTTACAAAAAAATGTGTAACTTGACAAGTGTTTTGAAAATTGCCCCTCCTGCATAAGCAGGGGAAACTAACCCCCCTCTTATACGATTTGTTTCTTTGTTAATGCGAAACGGTCCAGAAATAGGTTGAATTTTAAGTGAAAATTTATTCTTTTAATATTATATTTTAAGCTTTTCCTACAAATTAACATAAATGTGGATCATAGCTAAATATTTGAAAATAGATTTTCAAAACAATATTGCATATTTGGTACATTTCTTGTAGAAAGAAACCTTCATAATAACCTTGAAAATAATAAGTCAGCAGGGATTGATTCTGTTCCTGCTGAATATTAAAAGTACTCAACCAATACCAAACATTTTAAAACATATTCATTTGTTTTTCAACAGAACTTTTGAAGGAGAAACAATACTTAAAATGTTTTTTAAAATATGGTTTTGTGCTGTATTCAAAAAAAAATTCTATTTTTTTTTTTTTCAAAAAAATAATTTTTCTAAAAAAAATTGAATAAATTTTATTAAGTATCGGCTTTCAAAAAAATTACTTTAAATGGTACCTCCCATAGAACCATTAATTTTATTTTCGTTTTTCTCGAAAAGGAATAAGCTAATTTTAATAATTTTTTTATGGAGAATCTTTTGAAAAATGAAAACAGTATTGTATACCTACCAATACTTAAAAAAAATATTTTTTGGATTTTTAAAATAAGTTTTTTGTATTTTAAAAAAAATTTCAATTTTTTTTTTGAAAATCAAATATTTTGAAAACGATTCCACTGATTTTTACAAATCTTGGCATCAAGCGGTTTTTTAACATTATCTAAAATAGTTTAAAAAAATTGTTTCTTTTAGTCAAAATTAATGGTACTTTCCGCATAAATGTTAAAAAAACGTCACAGAAAAAACTTCTCGAAAACGACTCCTACGATATTGATTAAATTTTTTCTAGATATCTATATTAGTGAAGTCTTGATTTTTCAAAAACAAAATTTACAGTTAACCATTATTAAAAGTACCTCTCATAAAACCAGTTTTTTTTATTTTGGACTATCTCCTTTTCTCCAATTTAAATTAAATTTTTTATGCAAAAGCTTATAAAAAGTTAAAGTCACTGCATATCAAAATTTTCAAAAAAATAAATTTTGGTGTAAAAATTTTTTTTTTTTTTAAATTCGATATTTCAAAAAACGGGTAGACGATTTTTTTCGAAATTAAATTTTTATTTCAAAATTAATTAATACTAAAAAATGGTGCACCAATTTTTTTTTAAATGTTTAAAAAATTTCATATACATATATACATAATATATGTACATAGGTAAGGTATGTATAAAAATTAATTTAAAAAAAACCGCTGCTACGATTTTAATTTTTTTTTTCTCAAAAACTAAGATTTTTTAAAGAATTCACATGGTGTACTTTTTTTAAGCTTTCAAAACAATTCAAGAAGATTTTTTTTTAATAAATCTATTTCAAATTATGTTGATTTTTATTAATTTTTCAATTTAAGCTCTAAGTTAAATGTATAATACTAGTTTGAACTTAAGGCTCCCATAGAAAAATTATTTACTTTTAATACACTCAAACTCTAAAATTCGAAAAAAAAATTTATTACAAGAGCAAGGTTGTGCAATCTAGTCGCGCGTTTTATTTCAATTATATATGGAAAAATACGTTAAATTCCTTCAACACCGAGATCTTCTTTACCTCAATTATTATACCTGTATCATAAAAAAAATTACAACCAAATAAAAACATACAAAACCATAAACCATGGTTAACAAAATTTTATTACATTCTCATCCCGCTTCTCTATGGTTAAACTACAATTTTCTACTTCTCTTGTTTTTCCCATTAGTCATATTTTACTTCCTTTGTTATATTATTATCCCTTCCTTTGTGCCATTGTTTTGTTATGCCCAACACTTTCCGGTTCTCCTCTTCTTTTATTAAGTCTGTGGCTTTGCCAACAGTTAATTAATTTAAATTTACACTAAATAATCTCACTTAAAACGGACCTCAGATCCGGTTAAACAAAAGTAAAAATCCTGGCATTAGTTTAGGTAATAACTACTACACCTCTTGAGATAATTACCATTATACACAAAGTAGGAGCCATACATATAGCTTGGCTATATCCTCATCCTTTCCTATGGTTTATTTTATTTTTTTTTATGAATTGTCGTCTCATCCTAAATTTTTGAGTGTGCTGGGGAACCAGTATATATTTGTGCATTTGTGTACTTACATTTTGATCCTTTTTAAAGGCTTATATAGAAGTGCATCAAGGGATGCAGAGGGTATAATGGACCAAAAATGTCCTGCCGTCTATTCATAGTTTGTGTATGGTAGGGACGTAGGGTGAGGGTAGGTAGAAGTGTAGATTTGTTTGAATTTCGTTATGTCTGCATATTTACGTAAACTTGAATAATCCGTGGCGTTAGTACCGGATTTTGTAAGGATAATGGATGGACTGTGCACATTGCACATCCACTTTCATAACTTTGAATATAAATACAGAACTGCATATCTACACATTTACATACCTACTCCCACATAAAGTGGAATAACACCTTAAATTTAACGAACGACGCACGGCTTAGCTACACATGTTGAGCTGAATGTCCTGCGAATCGTTGTCATCGTTGTTGTCGTCTTCACTCTTATCCTGTGTGTAATACCTAAGGACAGTTTTTAGAACAAAAATCGATTTTACTGTTTAACTTGGTTTAAATGAAACGGGCTGGCGTAAGGCGTGCGTTGTTAACACGAAAAACTTTACCCTTTTTTCTTGTTTTAGGACAAGTCTTAATTTTTCACCAGGAATGCTGGGTATATTTTATGAAAAAAATATACAAATTAAGTTTTTTTTTTTTTTAATTTGATGTGGGTAAATTTGTGTTTGGATTTGGGATGGTCCTCTAATTATTTACTCACTTTTTTTGTGTATGTTGAAATCTTGTTGTTGTTTTTTTTTTTTTTTTTAATAGAACATTACTTAGCATTAAAGGTTTTTCAACACGGTTTTTAATTATTTCTGACAGGAATACCCACCAACAACAACGAAGTATATGTATAACCTTTTGTGTGCCTTTTTATGGAAGGCCGTTGAGTGTATTTTACAATTTGTTCACTTATTCGAAAGGAAGTAAAACGGAAGTACAAGTTGAAATCCACCTTTTGGCCGCCATCTCAGATTTTAGCTTTTATTAAATGTCTAATGTTGTCAAGGTATTTTCCAACCTTAGCAAACTTTTGTTAGAAACATTTTAAAAATTTTTGCTGTCGCATTGCCTTAAGGCATAAAATAAAAATAAAATAAATTTCGTATCAAATGCCAATAAAAATAAAAAAATAACTCCTCATCGTTAAAAAAAAACAGAAAGTTATTCGAATCTAAAACTAAAATCTCAATTAAATTCAAATCAAATATAGCCAAAAATTCCAACCAATGACCTTGCCAAAACTATAGTACACTCCATTCAAACAAAATTCCACTTTCAATAAAATGAAAATCCATCCGCATGATGCCCATGACCGAAATTTCTTTCCCATTGCAAATAAACTCATATTTTTTTTCTGCCAAAAGTTGATAGTACTCTCCAAAAATCTATAATCCTCTTCGCACTTTGACCTTCATGGCAGAAAATAAAAAAAAAAAAGTATAAAACTCCAATCGGACAAAATAAAATAAAATGCACGACTTGGTCGCAGGTACTCGCTCTTATAGTTCAATAAAATAAATACAAGCATATACAAATATACATATAAATAGATGGTTAAAAAATAATGGAAAAGCGTGAAATCTACTCCCTTAATATTGACAGCTTCTTCAATGCTCTGATGATGGAATCTAGGGAATTTTTTAAAAATGCCCTGTATTCGATTTAAAGCTATATGGTTCACTTGTTGGCTAAAGTTTATTTGCAGATGCACCGACGCACGAGCTGACAGAAGGTATGGTGAAAACCAAATTTTAAGGCTTCTCCGTCACCGTAATGTTAAGCTTGATTAAAGCCGAAAAATCAATTTTTTTTTGTTCATTAAAAAAATAATTTTTGTTTACCTTTATGAATTTGATTTAAAATTAAAAAAAAAAATATTTCGGTACGCTAAATTTAAGTTTCTATTTATTTACACTCCGGTATTTGATGCTACCTGCCAAAAATGTAGTTTAAAAAAATAAAAGAAAATATGCAGCTAATTACACAAAAATGAACATACATTCGTGGAACTTACAGTTTATGCTGAAAAATTGTATAAAATTAAAATAATTAGAAATAAAATAAAAAACTTCTATAAAAGCAATTTAATTTATTTAACAAAACATAAATTACGATAAAATGGCTTAATATAAATTTTGTCCCTGTCTAATGGTGCTGCTAATAGTGCCTATATAGAAAAATTTGAATCAAAATCGTAAAAGTCATTTTCGAGATAAATAAGATTTTCCTTAACACGGTTTCCAAAAAGATGTATGGAAAGTACTCTTTATTTTTGCTTTAAAAATAAGGTGTCAAGTTCAATAAAAATCGATTCAGTTGTTTTCGAAATATTAAGTTAAGAAAAAAAATTGAAACGTTTACTTTTAAATTTAATTTTTTTAATTTGGGTATGTTTACAATACTATATAATGTAAAATTTCAAACCATTTACCAGGAAAAAAAATTATCAAAACCAGTTGAATCTTCTGAAAAAAGTGAAAATCAATAAAATTGTTTTAATGGATGACCTGGGGCCTATTTCACCAAACACTTTTCATTTTATACTTTGAAACTTTTCACTTTTACTTTGCAAATTTCGTTTCACCAAACGCAAATTTGCAAAGAGGAAATTATTGAAATGAAAAGTTTCCTCTTTGCAAATTACGTTTCACCAAATGCAAATTTGCAATGTGAAAAGTTCTTTTTGCAAAGTGAAAAGTTTTTTTAATTTGAAAAAATATTGTACTTTTCATTTCACCAAACAAATAAACTTTGCAAATTATATTTAGAATTTTGAAAAGTTTTTCAGTAATATGCAAAGAGAAATTTTCATTTACAAATAAGCGTTTTTTTATGAAAAGTTGTCGGAAAATAATAATAAAAAAAAATATCCATTTTGAGAACGAAGAAGAAAATAATAGTGACCAAAGAGTAGTTAAGTTAAGAATTATCTTTGATATCGGAAATAATTGTTCGAAAAAAGAGTTTTTTTTTTTTTTAATTGGAAATAAACTACAATTAGGCAGTCAAAGGAATATGGGTTAAAGTCACTTCCAACAACTTTTGTGTGCATACCATTGGGCCGGTAATGAAGCCCAATATCACGGTGTTGCATTTGTGCAACACCATTTGCTGGACAAAAAATTCTCTTGAAGGAATTCTTTGAGTAGCGGGATATATTGACGGTACAATTCACCCATAATGAAAACAACATAATGTCAGCAGGTATAGAAAGCATGCTTTGATGGTTGGTGGCCCAGATCGGTATTTATAGTTTATATATGCTGTAAAGGTAAGCTGGACAGGTAGCGTACAATGCAGTTTGCTTATGTCGTATGTTTGAAAATATCATCTGCAGTGCAGCTGTTGCAATAAAAAAATCGAGGTTATGAAACAGATAGAAGAGTCTGAAATTTATCCGATGTACGACGATTTTTAAGTTCCATTGAGGATATCGACTATTCTCTAATGCATTGTTAATAACCCCACTAAGGACAAATTCTGCAGAACAGAGATTTAACAGAGGTCAATGTCAGTGATTTTTTTTTTTTTTTTTTTTTTTTAATGCATAATTGATACGAACAATGCATCAATTTAGATCAAGTTTTACTTTGCAACTTTGCAAAATACGAATTTAAATGCAAAATTCTTTTCTAAATTGGTGAAACACTTTTACTTTTCACTTTTCAAAAATTGTATGAAAAATTGAAAAGTCTTTTCACTTTGCAAATTTTGTGAAACATTTCGCACTTTTACTTTGCAGAAATTTATTTTTTTGCAAAGTTGCAAAGTGAAAAGTAAAAAATTGTTTGGTGAAATAGGCCCCTGCTATTAGTAAATACTTTTCGAAAAATATTTGTTCACTAAAAGGTAGGCTGTAGCTTTTTAAATTAACTGAACTTTTTTTTATAAAAATCTGTGGAGCTAGTTTTTGAGAAAAATGTAATACAGCTGTCCAGAAAAAGGGTTTCTCTTCTTGAAAAGTGGTCTAATTAAAAAAAAAATCGTTTTTTTTTTAAATGATTTATTTACAAAACTTCAAATATAAATTTTTTTTTAAACAGATTTTGAGATATTAAAAATATTTTTCTAATAAATTCAAGAAATCAGACAGCGCGGACATTAGTATGTTTGCTTAAAAATAATTCATAAGTTTTTAAATCGATTTAAAGGTGAAATTTTACTAATCTAGGCACCTATTTAATACATATATGAAAATGTATTAAATTCAAAAATAACAAGTGCATTCCAGTTGGGGCATTTTATTTTCTTAGCGCCTGCATCGATTTTTTATTGGAAAAACCATCAAGGTATCTTAAGTAATAAGTTATTTGACCGAGTTACTACGTTGCTACAATAAAACAGATCGAATTATTATTAAAGACCCGCCGCTTTCATCTCAGCAGCCGAACATCATCCGATTTGCATGAGGATTTTTTGTTGGATTCGTGCTGGACGAGGTAAACACACTACGGAACCGGAAATTGGAAATCTTGACCAGAAAAGTCGAAAAATCGTGAAAACTATAAATTATATTTCTTTCCAGCGGAAGGAAGTTCCTCGGGTCAGCTAGTATTACACAAAAATCACATTTTCAATTTTTTCACTAGGACACTTCTTTCCATCTTACTTATTTTTAATCCTCTTTTAAAACATAAAAATAATACAGAATAATTTCTAACAAAAAAATATTCCACATACGCCCCGGTGTATATTTGCATAAAGAAATTCATACATCAGAGTATGTCGTTGATTTAAATGAAAAATAGTAGTTCAGTCCCTGGATTAGTGCCAGCATTTTAGAGAATTTTAAAAAAAAAGTTTATCTGAATTTTTTGAGAGTGCTCATCATGTTTAAATGCTCCCTTCTCAGTCATAGAGAGAGAGAAAGTTTTTCCTAATGAAAAAAATAGCCATCTTAAATGTGTGGCTTGTAGGATTCTACTAATGTTTTCATTGTAAATAACTTCTATCTCAACTATGTAAATCCAAGAGGGTTCCATAATTATATGTATGTACATTCGTCTTTTAGATAAACAACACATTAATTTTTTAATGTTGTTGATTCTTTTGTTGTCGTGGGAGGTAATCTGTATTTATAGTTTTAGTGTCCAAGGATAACCACTGTATAACAAGTTATAATAAAATTTACATTTTTGATATTTCTGAGGGGCATTTGTCATTTCACGAAGAAATATTTCATGGGAATTTGTTTTGTAAATTTTGATCCAATCTATTTCTCAAAACTTAAAAATGATTTACTTAGAACAAAATACAATGTCCTTTTTTGTTTTTACGACTTTTAATTTTTCATTTTCTTCCTCTTCCGAGGACACATATGTATACAATTTTTTTTTTTTTTTTTTTAATATTTTAGGTAGGCTTTTTTTTGGTCAATATGTTTTTTAATGCAAATAAAACAAGTCTATTTCATCTTTTTCCCAACGTTTCGTCGTTATCCATGACTTCTTCAGGGGTTTATCTAGATCTTTTATTGACATATTTAATTTTACAATTATTCAATAATATTATTTTTTTTTTTTTTAAAGAAACTTACTTATTTTATTTAGAGTGATTTTACATAGTTTTTTAGTGCAGATATTTTTTATATAAATTTGATTTAAAACAAAACAAAATAATTTAACATAAAAATAAATTAACATGAAAAAACTTATTACTTTACGGAACAAACAAAAATTATCACAGTAGTATACAATTCTATTCTAATTTTCATCTTTTGCTCCTTTTTTTGTTTTGTCGCATCATTACTATTATATAAAGACGAAACAAATATTTTGTATGTCCGCGTTTTTCTCAGAAATTATTCAACAGATACTTGAAAAAAATTTTATAATTTTCGTTATTCTTTGAAGCATGTAAATAGATTATTAACTTTTAAGAAAATTTCGTACAATTTTTTGTCGAAGTTGACCACCATATTCAATTATGCTTTTAAACCTGCTTGATATTTTATAAAAGTGTGATTTTTTGTATAAAGTCAATAGTTTTATGCAAATTTTAAGTCCTAAATCATTTCTTAACTGTACTTCTAAGCTGAGAAATAAATTTATTTACTAACTATAAATTTATCAACTTTTTGTATTTTTGCATCTATGAATTCGATTCAATCGCAATGACAATGACTGGGTTGCTGCTTTGTTCCATTTCATTATCGTTCCGTGTTTTGTGCATTTTCTTTTGTGTATTTGCTTCTGAATCTCTGCCCAGCCCACTCAATTGTTCGCTCATCCACTCATTTACATTTTTATTCCTCCTTTCATTCCAAGTAAGTAAGTATGGGTACCACACCACTGCCGTGCGCAGTGTGTTTATTTTTTGCTTCTTCTGCAGTGAACCGCAGTGTTACATAAATGTACATATTTTGAGAGGAAAATGGGCAGTGCATTCAGTAGAAAGCAGCATGAAAAAAAAGGTTTACTGAAAGCTGCTAAAGATTATGAAAATGAAACATAACTGATTTCAACTGAGTGGAGTAAGGAATAAAATACAGTGCAAGCTCCCTTAGCCGGACAGTGACGGTCGCAACACTGTTGTCCGTCTAAAAGAGTTTCCGTCCAAGGGAAAAAATAAAAAATAGTTATAAAAGGAAATTTATTTATTTAGCAACAAACGCCCATAGAGAGAGGGGGTGGGGCCCCCTCCCATCTCCAGAAGTTTGTTTAACTTTATTAGCTTAATACAAGCAAAACAAAAACACTTAAAAACTATTTTAAAACTACTTATGACTAACGCAGTTGTAGGAGAGGAAGGGCTAGTAAAGACGTGAGGGACGATTAAGTAAGGATTTTAGACTTTCTTTGCTTAAATGAAAGTCAAAAGAGCTTCGCAAGCTATTAGTTGAGCGAAGCATGCGGGACAATGGTTCGTTGGCACCATAGCTAGTGCGATGATAGTTTATTTTGAAAAGAGGGATCGATCTAAGGTTATTAGTGTTGATTTGAAGGCATATTTTTTGGAGAAGGAATGGACAGTCGATATTTCCATTTAAGAGCTGTTGGATAAAGACAAGACAATGTCAGCTACTAGACGTCTCTGTTCAAGAGATTGCAGGTCAATTAATTTTAAGCGGTTTTCATAAGGAGCGATATTATGTTGGTCATTCCAAGGAAGGGTACGGAGTGCAAAACGAAGGAATCTGCGTTGGACAGCTTCGATACGGTAGGAGTGTAAGAGAAAGTGAGGTGACCAGACTTGGCTGGCATATTCAAGGAGGGGCCTGACAAAGGTTATATACAGGGCTTTAGTGACATAAGGATCAGAGAATTCTTTGGACCAACGTTTAACAAATCCGAGGGCAGAATTAGCTCTCTTGATAGAGGTATCTATGTGGCAACGAAAGTTAAGTTCTTTATCACATATAACTCCAAGATCGCGAATAGAGTCAACTGTTCTAATCTGCTTGTTGTTAATAAGATACTTTCTGGGGGGGAGTAGGGTACGTTTACGAGAGAAGGTTATCGCTTGACACTTGCTGATATTCAGTTCGAGAAAATTTTTATGGCACCATGTGGAGAATCTATTTAGATCATCTTGGAGAAGTTTAGAGTCCTCAAAGGAGGATATGTGCCGGTAGATTTTTTTGTCATCAGCATAAATTGATATAAAGGAGTCCTTAATGACACTATCGACGTCGTTGATGGTTAGAATAAAAATCAGTGGGCCTAGGTGACTACCCTGTGGGACACCAGACGTTGCATGAATATGGTCAGATACAGAGGATCTGAAGACGACTTTATAAGAGCGATCTTTTAAATAAGATTCAACCCATGCAATAAATAAAGGTTGAAATCCCAGAGCTTTAAGTTTGAAAAGGATCAAAGGATGGGAGATTTTGTCAAAGGCTTTACTGAGATCGGTTGCAATAACATCAACTTCGTTACCATTCTCAAGAGTACATAAGGTTCCTGAAACGAATTCAACTAAATTGGTTGTCGTTGATCTGCCCTTAAGGAAGCCGTGTTGATTAGGTTACGGAAAGCATATGGAAGTATTATATAAAATTTTTGTTAGTAATATAGTAGAAATTGCGGTTAGTCTCATGGAGCATTTGATATACTTTTACCTACTCATATTAATAAGTATATTTAAAGCTTGCAAAGCAACGCGAGCACGGGTCAGCTAGTTCTTTATATTTCAGCATGTACTTGATCTTTTTTTGCTTCTTTTATACTTGCTTCTTATAATTTTATATTTTTCCACTTTTGAAATCTAAATGTTTCTATATTCTTTTTCATTTCCTTAAATTTTTATTTCCTTATATTTTTATTTTTATATGTATTTCTTTTTATAAGTTTTGTTCCATTATAAAAAATATCAGGTATTGTAAAAATAATGGCACGTATGAATATAAATAAGGATGCGCTTTATATGTATGAAATTTTTATTTTTTCTAATTTTAAGCGTCTCAACCCGTCATTTTGTTCCTTTGCATGACAAAAATTGTGCTTCATGAAATTGTGTAGTATATTTAATACACGATTTATTAATGCAAACAATTATCAAAAATTATAAATAAATCTTTTTTTTTCACCAATTGGCTTTTAATGATTTATTAACCTTCTTTGTTTACTTATTTCAGCTCTGTTTAAATATTTTACACATTTAAAAGTAAAGAAATTAGCTAAAAGTTTAACTTCAGTAAAAAAAAAATGATCGTATAAATTTCAGGTGTTGCTTTGTGTACTTAAACTAATCCATAAGCTTTACTGCTCGCGCAGCAAATTCATTGACCACTCTCATTGTTACGTTTTCGATGTTTCCCTTTATTTTAAAGGTCTTGTCCTTGAGCGCTAAACCACATCCTTGGTCAAGAACTACAACGATAATCGTGTTATATTGAAAAATCGGCGAGTGTTTAAGCTAGAATGCTTCAACCCTTTTGACTAGATATTAGCAACGTGAACATTTATTTTCTTTTTCCCTATACTCTTTTCAGTTTCAAACAATCTTTGTTACTGGTGCTCTATGATACACGTTTCTGAGAAACCCTTCTTAAGAACGCAATCGTCAGTAGAGAAATCTCGAGGTTGGAACTCTAAAGCGGCCCACACACACAACACTTGTGTTGACACTGGTGTCGGTGTACTCAAATGTGGTGTGTGTATGGGCAAGTGTCTACACCGATTTCGGTGTCGAAAACGGTGTCAAGAAAATCAAAATCTTTTGATTTTTTGTGTCGGTGTTACTAAATGTGTTGCGTGTATGGCGGAATGCCACACTGGTGTCATGACACCGGTGCACACACTTGTTTTGCGTGTATGGGCCGCTTAAACAGCAGAGATTTAGATAATTTCGTCAGAGATTTCAATAACTGCAGCTGTTGAAAGTTCATAGACAATATTTAGATTGATTTTAGTCCAAGAACTCTCAACAACATCTGCTTCTAACATGATCTTGTAAATATGGTGACATCATGCTAAGTAGGGAATGTTTGTTTCCACTTTTTGCACTAGAAGAATACTCGCAAATTTTTTTCTTCCAGTAGAAGAATGTAAAATTCTAAAAACCTCACTTTATCGCAAATTCTCCATTTTACTGCTGCTTTATAAACAGCTAGTTTCTGTAGCCCTGCTTGAACTAGAATATTTATTTATTTCATGACACCCAAAAAGTTTATTTATTCCTCTTCCATATTCTGAATTGGGAAGGCGATTTACAATTTCGCTTTAATTTAATTTAATTTAATTTAATTCCATTTTTAGGTTCTCAGCAATGCTTAGCCGATTCGACGGTTCTTCGCATGCCTTCGGCGACGGATAAAATCAAAACAAATTTATATTCCATTTTAAAATTAAAATGTATAGGTACTGAATTTTTTCAAGAAGTTTAACTAAAGTTACAGAAGGCTTAACTAATGTTGCATTTTGGTCACTTAGTTAAACAATGTCAAGTTTACCCGTTAAGTTTTTATCCAATATTTTCTTCCGTCCTCTCTTTGAAGCTGGCACTCTAGCTGTTAACGTAACTGGTCTTTCACCGTCCCTGTGATGTTCAGTGTTAAATTTCACACGATTTGGATGATAACGTTTTATTTTAACTGGTGTGTGTTGAAAAAAAAAAAACGTTTTCTTACCTTATAAGCCGAAAACCTTTCGACTAATACGGCGTGTTTTCAAAGAATGGTAGCGACCCCTAAATTTAAACCGATTTGGATACATTTTTTTCTGAATTTTTTTTTCATGAAATGAAATCACTTACCGGGTCGGGAAGAAATAACTTCAAAAGTTGCAAAATAAGGCGCACCCTTCCTGTGATTAGATACGTATTCAAAAAGTTCAAAGTCATTCTTGGGGCACCTTGTCAAAATTCATAAATTCACCCACTTCAAGTGTAATTACCCCACGATTGTTTCTTCCATTTCTTCAAATTCTTGTAATTTTATTAATTCTTGACTTTCCTCTTATAAATCTATTTTCTCCTAATTTTACTTCAACCTTTTCCTTTGTTACATATTTGCAAGAGACAAACCTTTCAAACAATTCGTTTCAAACTAATCTCATTATAAATTGATAATGACACCTTAAGTTATTATCAATCATTGTTCCTTAACCCCAGAGAATCAACTTCTACATTGTATACTCCTGAAACAAAAGGTCCTGCCGCATCCTACATATACCTTCTTCAAGAGATGAATGGCAAAGTGATTCGACGTCTCGTGGCATATTCCATTCTTTCTTGTGTCGGCTTCAATCTTAAATGTTGTTGTAGATTAAGTAGAGAATATCCTGACAGGCATAGAGTCCTTTATTCTATATAGTCGCTTATAGTTGTAAAAGGTTAGGCCTGGTGAATTTGTTAGTGTTAGCAAAAATGGAAGACGTAAAGGATCTTCCCACCGGAAACGCATGTCGCTCCGAAGATGATTATGTTGATAAATGTTCTCTGCATGGATGTTTATTTATCATTCACAATAGAAACATTTTTTTTACTCCCAAAAGTTCATGAAGGACATTACGTGATTTGATTTCACGGAGTGCGTAGAACTTTGTTTTTTTTTCTCTGTTTTTTTTGCTTTTGTTTTGTGTGTAGTAACAGTAAGATGGTTCATATAGTGAATCACCAATTCGTTTATATTTGTCTGAATATTTCCGTTTGTTAATTTTGGATTATTGCTAGATAATAGCAGCATTTTCTTCGAATGCTTTTTGTATGAATGAGATAATAAAAAAAAAAAAAAAAACGAAACAAAACAAAATGACACTGAGAAGGATTTGTCATTACAGACTATAAGAACAAAAAACAAGTAAATACAAGTGCGACAGATGGGATGTAATCGATTTTGTCGTCTTTCATTAGTTTTCATGACGCGTATGCTAGGAAGGATGTACTTTGGTACTAAATCAAAAAATCCCAGGATATTATAAGGGACAGAAAAAAAAAGGAAATCTTAAATCTCTGCTAATGTCATTAAAAGCGTTATTAAAGCAATGAACAAAAAGTAACTAAGTATGTATTTGATTCTAAAGGATGTTTTTGTCCTTCACTTGACTGATGGCTTTTTGTAAAATAGTTTTGGAAGGATGCAATGATAAAAGAAATCACTTGAAAATTTTTGTAAGTGACTTTTTCATGTTAAACAGTTGTTTTTGGTTTCTGCTTAAATTTGTACTTAATTTTTACTTGATGAAGAGAACAAGTATTGGTTTCGTGAAAAAATAAAATTCACGACTGGGTCGCACGAACTTGCTCTTGTAGTAAAAGTTTCTCCGAATTTTTAAGATTGAGTGTAATATAAAATACATAATTAATAATTTTATATGTATTTATCCATTTAATTAATTGAAGAATGGAAATTTTAAAATGATATAAAAAAGCATGAAACACGTTCTTTAAATTAATAAAATAAGTACTTAAAATTTAAGATATTTAATTGACCAATTCTTTGGAAGTTTAATGTTTTTATGAATAATCGGGCTTTTTTGGTCACAAATTCTGTGTTATGCAAATATTTTTTTATTTGTTTTTTATTTGCATAACACAGAATTTGTGACTAAAAAAGCCCGATTATTCATTAAAACAAAGTACTTAAAATGTTTTAATCTCAGAATGAAGAACGCCATCTCAATTCTTGAAAAAATTTGAATATATGGCGAAGAATTTTAAAAATCGTTGGAGCGGTTTTTTTTTTTTAAATAATTTTGTATACTTATGGGTCAATATTTCAAAACATTAATATTTTAGAATCGGATTTTTTTTTTGTCTTTAGCGGAAATGACCGCGTTGGGGTTAAAATTCTTCCTTGGGTCAAAATTCTTTTGTCAAAATTCTGCTTTTCAAACTTTTTCCTTTTATTTGCAGAATTTTGTAAAACAGAATTTTGAAAAGCAGAATATTGAAAAGCAGAATTTTGAAAAGCAGAGTTTTGAAAACAGAATTTTGGATATCAGAATTTTGAAAACAGAGTTTTGACAAAATAATTTTGACCCAGGCAGAATTTCGACCCCAACCCCTAAAAATCGTGTGAAATTTTTGTTCTTTTCCACTTCTGATTTGACTGTATCCTATAAGATGGGCGTAAGTTTGTCGAAATCTTGAGTAAACAATTCTCATAATCTGGGCAGGTACTTGGTACTTAACATTATTTTATGTGTATTCAAAATATATAAAGAAAACATAAAATATATAAAAACAAAATATAATAAAGAAAATATAAAAAATAGAAAAAGACAGAAAACAGAAACAACTGTAGTTGTTGAACATTGTCGAAATATTTCCTGTTTTTCGTTATTTGACCAAAAGTAATAGCCCACCTAGTATTTCCTTTCTCAATCAATCTCGCCACTAGATCTCTCGGAATGGCCATCATTTTCGTTTGATCCTGATATCGAACATACTTTTTAGCACAAAAAATGTGTCTTTATATAGAGCGGTATTCAGAAAGCGAATGCAGAAAGTGTTAACCAAATCAATTTTTATCGGCATGGTATTTATCTCCTAAAATATTGGATTTTTGATGTCATAACCAAAATGCAATCAAAAGATAAACTTAATTCCCAAACTGAACAACAACAAAAAAACAAACTTATCAAAATTTCTTCACCTAAACTTAATCTAAATTTATTTGTTTTCTATACTGTTCCACTTTTGATTGAAAGATAACAAGCAATCGGTGTTGTCCACTTAAACTTTAGTATTTACTTCCATAAAAACTATTTCAAAACAAACAGATGTATTAAACAAACATTCTTGAACTTCACTCTTATTTTCCACATTTTTGTCCACAAAATACCATAAAGCTAGGTTTGCAATGGACACAGATACATGGTATTCAACTTGGCTATATCCTTGTCACTTAAGCCCTTCCTTTGGCCAATAACTGCTTGCGGGTCACGTGTAATAATTGTATTCTCGCCATTTCTTGAAAAAGCTGTACTACTATAATGCAGAACGCTATTGTAATCATACGAAATCCCAAAATTCTCTGTTTCACTTTGCTGCTGAAAATTATTTTCCATGCCAGGAATAATGTTTTCTGCGACAACAGTGATGTAGTTATCCCGATCGGAGGCACTTTGTTGATGATAAAAGCCAAGAGTATGTAGGAATTCATGCAAAATCGATCCAATTCTAAAGCACCCTTGGTCGAGTGGGAAGATTTGAAGGTTCATTCTTTGGACTCGTTTTTGATAGCCAACTTGCGAATGACATCCCGAATTCTCAGATGTTATATTGATGTAGTTCAGGTCTGTTGCGCTGGCCTCTTGAAAACGTATGCAAGTTGCATCTTCGATTATCTTAATAGCTTTTTTAATATGAAATTGGTGACCGGGATCTTTAGAAAAGAAAAAAACGACGACAAATCAAGGATACTCAAATTTTCCAAAACAATTTACCCAACTGAGGACTCATTTTGTATAGAACCAATTTATTTGGCCAACGCTTTGATCGTGCAATCAAACCATTTCTCGACCGTAGAGCTAGAAACTGTTCATCTGTCAGATCTAAATCGCCTTCAAAATAGCCACCCACTTCTTCAGGATTTCGAAGAACTTGTTTTCCCCTGTTCGGATATCCGTTGGTAAAATTTACAATAATTAGGAAAAACCCCAAAAACCTCCAGATATTAGCCATTTTATTGGCAAAAGCTTCTTTCTTTCTTTTTAAAAAACAAAGTTGATAACGAGTTAGAATTTAGTTAACGACTGAAAACAAATTAAAAAGGCAATTTGATTTTTGATGAATTTGTGACTTTTTTAATTTCAGTATGACTTTTAAAAGATAAGAACAAAAATGATAAGAAACTTTTGCCGTATCAGAAATATAGAAAATGGAGGTTAGTAAATCAGTTCGTAAGTGATCACGATTGAAGACAACAATATAATTAGAACTGACACTTAAAGTTTTTGTTTAGATACTCATAAGACATAACTGACCATAAAACCTTTATGAGTCAATTGGGTACATCTATTACTAATCGTACTATCTATCATATCTCTATCTATCTATAAGTTGGGAGCAGTGGCATAACTACGGGGGGAACAAAGGGGACTATTGCCCCTAATTGAAATGCTTGATATAAAGCTTATTTTTGTTACAAACAAACATGACATGACACTAAAAAAAAACTCGTCCATTATAACTAATAGTTAGCCTGTAGGGGTACATAAAGAGGGTGATTTACGTAAGATGCATCAAAAAGCTAAAGCATTTAGACCAAGGCCGTATCCAGGGGAGGGTTCACAGGGGTTTGACCCCCCCCCCCCCCCCCCCGAATTTTTTTTAGAAACTACTTTTTTTTATTAATAGCTTTTTATTAAATTTTTTTCCCAAATTTCTGCACTAACAGCCCGATTCTCCCCGCCATCACTGATACCTCACAAGTCATAAGAGGTGGTGAAATTAATTTTTGGATTGGGACACTATGGAGGCTGAATTCTTACTATGGAAGACAAAATGCCACCAACAATTACCAGAAGACCGTGCGAATAATGCAATAGAAGCTCTTCAAAGATGCAACCAACAACTTTTTCCAAATATCCACAAACTTTTAAAAATTTTGGCTACCCTTCCAGTTTCGACATGCACACCGGAACGAACATTTTCAACGATGAAGAGATTAAAAACATATCTGAGAAACTCTACCGGCGATAAAAGACAGACAGGATTAGCTACTTTGATGTCAATTCATAGAGAATTTGATATCAATACATAAGAGGTTATAGATGTGTTTGCTGCACAGAAGGCCAGACGGCTTAATTTGCTGTTGTAAAAAATACTTTTAATACCTACGTGTATAGATGTTTATGTGATGTTATTTTTTGTGATAAATACTCGTTTTGTGATGATGAGTAATAGATATAAAAATATTAAGTACAAATTAAAATTCTTTGTTTATTTTATTGTACCGTGGACTACATCACTGAATTTCTCACATATATTTTCAAAATTTGCAAGTTTGATTTTGATTTTCTTACAAAAATTAATTGGTTGTTTTCTTTAGAAGAGGGAAACATTTTCTAAAAAAAGTTGACGGAGAAGTTCAACAGTTTGTTGAAACTGTAAGAGGTCCTCATATCCTCATATCATATCATAGGTCTCTGTAGATTACATACTAAAAAGCGAAAAATAATTTTTCAAAAAGTCATAACCCCCCCGAAATATTTGTCTGGCTACGGCCTTGATGTAGACTGGTTCAATTAAAAACAAAACAAAAACGGAAACGTATGGGTGGAAGGGGCAATTTTATAAAAAAATAGTATTAAAATATTGTAGCGAATCTTGCCAAAGGAAAGATAAAAAAACCTGCCGGAGATCGTCGGAAACGAAACTCTAAGAACAAATGGAAGAAAATAAAAAAAAAACTGGTCAGTGTGGTTCCCGAGAGGATAAATTGTGTTTTTTTTTTGTATTAGTTTTTCTAATGAACAGTTTCCTAAATTTCTTATTTTTCTTGTTATTAGTTTTCTGCAGTTTATTTAATGTGCCGATTTTAAGATGCTGGATCATACGAGGTCTGGTTCCAATTTTTTTCCGCTTCTCGTCATTCTCCCCATTATCATCTCTCCAGTTATATCTTCATTTCCAGTTTACCATAGTTTCTGCAAATTAATGTTTGTTTCTACAGAGTTCCCACTTTATAAGTCAGGAGTAGTGTTGGATGATGGGTTTGACTTTGCGTATTCGCAACAATATTTATTGCGAATATGGAATCGATAAAACTGCATCCGCAGTAATTCACAGTGCATTGCTCTCTTTTATTTTCATCGATTTAACGTGGAAAGAAAAGGAAACAATATGCTGTGAATCACTGCGGATCCACCATTGCAAGTTCCATAATCGACATGATTAAAACAATTATTCAAAAACAACAGAAACTCTCACTTTATTCCGTTACAACCCTTCTTAAAGTTAAAATTCGCTAAAAATCTAAAAACGCAAATCAATTTAAAATCATTGTATTGAAAAAATGTTGTACTTAAATCATTAGAAATAATACGCTTATAGGATGATAAAGAGACTGCTAGGGATGCAATGGCATTTTTAAATTCAGTAATGCAGTGTTGCCAGAAACACCGATTTATCGTATTTCAACCAATTTTAACAGCTATTTCCGATATACCGATTTTTGATGTAAATAAAGCACTTTCTCTCGATTTTCTTAAATAGTCAGCCAATTTGTAATATTCTCCAGGGAAAAACTCCCCGGGAGATGTATTCATTCGGAAGCAGAATACTCCTTTTCCGAATCCCCCGGTAGATTATTTCTAGCGGGAATTAGAGTTCTGAATATTCGAAACAGCTTTTTTTTAGTATTTGATATGTAAATAAAATTGTAAACAAAAAAATAATTAATTTTCCGTAAAATAATTCTCCGGCAAATTTTTTTGTTTATTTACATGTTTATATCATAACCTCTAATTACTTAAAATATCACACTTTTGAGTTTCCATCGCCATTATCATGAAATCGGTTCTCTCCTTTCAACTGCAGTGTAAAAATGTATACCTTCTTTTCGTCGCTGCCATTGTCGTCATCTTGTTTCATGTTTTGGTGCGGTAGGTAGTTGAGCTTCATTTCAATATTTTCAATCCAAATGGAAAAATATCTCTCTTGTTATTGATTGATGTTTTATTCATTTAGAAATACATTATATACATTGGGCCTTACCAATAATCAAATTTAGTTATGGCTTAAATATTGCAGTGAAATTAATCATAATAAAATGGACCCTAAATAATTAACCATACATTATAATCCTCAATTTTTTAGAGTCAATTCGATATATGTATCCTTAGTTATAGTCCACATAAATATATTAGGGTAATACCATGAACGGTTTATTATTCAGAACCCATTCCATTATGGTCTATTTTACTGAAATATTTAAGTAGTAACTAAATTAGATTATTGGTAGCGCCCATTAACTTCAAGCCAAATGTCATAATCAGACTTATCAATTGTGTTCAACAGGTACAAATATGCTTTCAAAAATCAAAATGAATTAGAAAAAAAAACTTAGAAAAACAGATACAGTAAAACCCAGTTAAGAGAAACCCGCTTAAGAGAAAACCTGCTTATCTGAAACCATTTTTTATACCCGAGTATTTTCCGACCTCGACACTCCGCTTAAGCGACATTCACTTAAGTGAAAAACCCGGATACCTTAAACTTATTTTCAGTTCACTTTTATATATTTTTCATTGAAAAAAAAAAAACTCTTTTAAGTGAAAAAAAATGCACAGGCAGAAAAATGTGCTGAATGCTTTCGTTTCTTTTTTATTTTTCACCTTCACCATTTTCACCACGCAAATGACATTTGAATTTCTGATTATTTCACAAATTTGAAAAACAAATTGCTTTGTCCTCTCAAACAAAAATCCAAAACAACATTTCAAATGGCTCAAGAGATATACGCATTTTGTCACATTTATTAAAAAGAAAATTACATTTTCATCATTCAAAGATAAATAAAAGATAAATACAATTATTTCTAGCATAAATTTTCCGCTTACTGGAATTTTTAGACCCGCCTAAGTGAAATTTTGTTCACTTAAGCGGGGTTCGTTTAAGTGAAAAACCCGCTTAAGTGAAAGAAGGACTGTGACATTTTGCAGTTTTTCTTAAGCGGGTTTTGCTGTATCTAAGTATGTACCTACATTCAATTTTAAGATTTAAAGTGTGTGTGTTCAAATAATATGTATCAATAAGGGCCATTTGCACAGAAGTTTTTTTGACAGCAGTAACTCCTGGTTTATAAATAATTTAAAGCTATCTGACTGATTTGAATCAAATCATGTTGCAGCAAATTTTTTTTTTCTCTATCTCAGTTAAAAAAGTTATCTTCTCCTCGTTCTCTGGATAAATATTTAAACTGTGAATAGCTTCCCTCTCACCACTGCTGTCGTTTTGGCTACTATAGTAGCATTTGGCTACTTTGCTGCGGAAAGGGTTACTGTGCTACCCTTATCTCAAAATGGCTCCCCAGTCCTCAAGTCACTACATTAAATAATTAGTTAAAAAGATCATCTTACATTTTATGAAAACAAATTTTTATTTTTTCACATCGCTGTTTCAAAAAAATATTGCACATTTCTGTTAGGTTTCAGAAAGCGATATAATGATGAAGAACTACTCGAAATGTCGAACTCTTAATGAAAGTATTTAACAAAGTGATGTTATGTATTAATTTATTAAAATAATGCCCAAAAAAGTCTTTCGTTTTCTATTATGTTCATTTATTATACATTAGGGAGCATAATTTTATACAGTTTTTTTTATGTTTTTTTGAAGAGCTGTATCTATTTCTTTGTGGAATGCGGACGTTCTTTACTGTGTGTGACAAAAAGTGGGCAAAAATTGTTATTTTCTGTTCTATTTTAATAAAGATTTCACAATGTTTACAATTTGTTTCTTTAATTTGTTTGTACGACTTGATCATTCTATCCATCAATTTTAAATCCAAAAAAAAAATTTGTTGGTGTAAGAGGTCTTCAAAATGTCTTACCAAACTATATCCTATATCGATTATTTTTTTTAAGTCTATAAAGAGCTGTTTTTTGTACTTTTTTTTTACTAATGTTGAAGTGCCAAAAAAATGTATTTGCTATAAAGTTTTGAAAATTTCTTAATTCCTTAATTTAGGTTTCCAAAACTTGGTTACCAACCAAATTTAAAGTTGTCTTTCTTGTTTCTTCATTCAAAGTCAGATATTCTGCCGAAGAAAATTTATAGAACAACAAAAAATGATGACATTAAATCTAGATAAACAAGTTATTGGACCTATATATTTAATTGGTTAACAAAAAAAAAAAGAAAATTATATTCTTAAAAAAAAAAAAAAGGCATACTCATTTGCAAAAATGAATATTAA
Organism: Epistrophella euchroma; assembly: GCA_947049315.1. NCBI lineage: Eukaryota > Metazoa > Arthropoda > Insecta > Diptera > Syrphidae > Epistrophella > Epistrophella euchroma. The sequence continues at coordinate 15,228,591 of OX346245.1, read as the reverse complement.
AAATTGTTATGTTTCGATGGACAAAAGTATTTGTCCCTTTTCATTTAGAATCTTATTAAATGAATTATTTTGAATTTTTAGGGGCTCCTCAACTTTTAAAAATGCTTCCCAAAGTGCTACCCTCGGAATTCGGAAAACGACAGCACTACCTCTCACGTCAAGTTTTAGAATTTCTTACGAGAAAGCAAGTTTAAGCGTAAGGGTTTGTTAATTTTTCAATTTGTTTTGTGTTTGTTGTGTTGGTGATTCTGAGAATTCGTGCAACTAAAAAACGAGAGTTTTTTTTTATTTATTTAGCAAGTGGCCCTAAAAAGATGTATATAAAAGAAAATAAATTTAAAAAAAAGGAAAATAAAACAATGCATAAATTTAAAAAAAAAAAACAAAGTGATTTGCTCAATTTTTTTTAAACTAATTCCTTATCAACACCGATTTTCGATGTGTAAATCTCCCGATTTCCATAAATATTTTTATGGCAACACTGTATTAATTTCTGAAGAAAGTTTAATCGTCCGTCATATTGTTGCACATATTTTCGCATTTGATGTTAAAGCATTTATTAATCGTGCTTACAATTAGCTAGCAGTGCTTAAAAACATGCGTGATTCAGAATTAAAACTCGAAGAAATTTTTAACTAAATGAAGGCTAAGGCTTCCTAGAATCGCAAAATGCCAACAACATCAAAACATTCCACAAGTAAATGAAATTTAATTTCGAATCAATATTTTCTTTCCTTTTATTGACACTTTTATCTTAATGCTTAAGGAAAGATTTTCATCATACCGAAAGCTATTTACACACCAGTTTTTCTGCTTTACTTCGAGTTTAAGGTGAAGAATAATTGATGATCCGTTCTTGGACACTAAAACAGTTGTCAGAGCTGAAATGCCCCTTTGGCAATTTAATTTTTAAAAAAGTTCATTAAAAACATTTTTTAGTATGAGTGAAAATCGTTTGAAATGATTTTAATCGGATCATCGATATTCTTGCTAGGAAGAAAAAAATCGTCGAACTGACATAATTTTTTTAATTTTAAAATTCTGATTTTATATTTATGCTACGAATTTTTACCCAACTAAAAAACATAATAAGAAGCTATTTATAATAAGAACAGTTAAATTCATCAGAACAGTAATAAGTGTTTTGTACTATATTTTTTCCATCTAAAAAGAAAAAAATGTTTTCCCCCCTCCCCTCAAGAACAAAAAAATATGGTTACGCCACTGGTTGGAAGTCTTTTATGTTTTAGATTTTTCGAATTCATTACACCTGACAAAAGCATGCTTTGTGTACCCACTCATACAATTTTTTCTTTCAGGAGTAGCAACATTTTGAACTTCTTAAAACTCATACTGAATTGATAGGTACGTTTTTAATCCGTATTTTTAGATGTTAATTATAGTTATAATTATAGAAGAAGTGAACTTCTAAGCGCAGGCTCTGCAAACTGACCGGAAAGGTAACACCATTTAGACCCATTTGCTGAAACGAAACATAAATATTTAAGTTCAACATAAGAGCTCATGTGACACTTTACGCTGAGGAAAAAGTTATAGTACTCTATTGCTTCTATAGTTAAGCCTCATTTGGCGGATAACCGGGTTATAAGTCCATAGGGCATTGATGAACTTTTGATCCACTTGGGGGGGGTTACAAATCAAATGTAAACTTTTAACTCACCCAGATGGGTTTTCCTGTTTTTTATATTAAATTTATAGTATTAAAGTAAATTTTTTTCAAAAAAAGCTACTCACTGCAATAACTTGATTTGAAATGTATGAATACCTTTCTGATGGCCTCAAAGCACACATTCTAATAAAATGTTAAAAGTACCTGCGTTTCCGTTGTTTTTTTTTAATATTTTTTTTTTTGCATTCACAAGTACCTACATAATATGTGTGTTTAATGTTTATTACTTACTTATCGCTGAGTTCAATAATTCTAGAAATGCTACAACAGGTTATTAAATTAGAAAAATAAAATTTGGGCTGATATCGTAAATCAAGATATACTTATAAATGTTATCAACTGAGACGAAGAAAAGCGTTTGAACTCTGCAACTTTTTTGACAAGCGACACATTAAATCGCTTGTTCTGATATTGATAAACACTTTTGTTAGTCAGCTAAAAAGTTGCATTATGGACTATGGACTTAGGCGGTCACCATTTTGAACTAATAAATAATTTTGTGGTAATAACAATTAACATTCATTCTTTCTACTCCTTCTAACAAGTGCCTGGTTCACGTTAATTTTAAAAGACCTCAGGAATTTTATTTAAAATTAAAATTAAAATTAAAATTAAAATTAAAATTAAAATTAAAATTAAAATTAAAATTAAAATTAAAATTAAAATTAAAATTAAAATTAAAATTAAAATTAAAATTAAAATTAAAATTAAAATTAAAATTAAAATTAAAATTAAAATTAAAATTAAAATTAAAATTAAAATTAAAATTAAAATTAAAATTAAAATTAAAATTAAAATTAAAATTAAAATTAAAATTAAAATTAAAATTAAAATTAAAATTAAAATTAAAATTAAAATTAAAATTAAAATTAAAATTAAAATTAAAATTAAAATTAAAATTAAAATTAAAATTAAAATTAAAATTAAAATTAAAATTAAAATTAAAATTAAAATTAAAATTAAAATTAAAATTAAAATTAAAATTAAAATTAAAATTAAAATTAAAATTAAAATTAAAATTAAAATTAAAATTAAAATTAAAATTAAAATTAAAATTAAAATTAAAATTAAAATTAAAATTAAAATTAAAATTAAAATTAAAATTAAAATTAAAATTAAAATTAAAATTAAAATTAAAATTAAAATTAAAATTAAAATTAAAATTAAAATTAAAATTAAAATTAAAATTAAAAGGATGCAAAAGGTATCGCAAAAGGAGTCTAGGGGTAGAATTACAAGCTGGCGAGAGAGGAAACAAAAGGATATAAGATAACGATAAGAGCGGGAAGAAGGGTATGGAATTATGAAAAGAAATTAACATGTAGAAAAGGAAGTGAAATTGTGAGGGAATATTTAGAAGGGATTGAAAGAGAGAGAGGATCACGATGGGAACAAGGCAGAAAAGAAATGAAGGGAAGGGAGGAAAGAGAGAAAAGAGAGGACAGTGCAACTGGGTACGAGGGAGTGGAAAGCGAAGACAGATGAGAGAAGAGACGGGAACTAATAAAGGTCAAAGGAATCCAGATAATAAAGAAGTAATGCCAGAGGGGGTATCGAAACATTTGGAAGCAGTATGGAAGACTGAAAGAACAAGGAACAAATAGCAATAGTCTGACTAGGGAATGAGGTGAGAGAAAGATGGTACTGGAAACGAGAAGAAGAGAGAATGTGCAGAATGTATGAAGGTGAACAAGAGACGTGGAAACATGGTGATAGAAAGATGCAGATCAGAAATGAGGGAAATAATGGACGAGGAAGGGAGAGGAGAAGAGTGGATAAAGGAACTGGTGAGAAGGAATAGGGACAGAGAGAGAGGGAGATTAGGAGAGGAAACGGGATACTTGTAACCCTTAGGGGAAGCAATAAAATATAATACAATACAATAAAATTCTAAAATTATTACTTCCAGCTTTCAACTATTCCTTTGTGCAAGAATGGTGGGGACCTTAAACTTTCTGCCGAACGGCTAAGGTTAGAGGCACTTTTTCATGTAGGTTCTCTTGACAAATTTGTCAATTTCTGGAAAGAGATTTTGACCGTCAAAAAAACTTTTACTTTTTTAAGTGACCTCTGAGGCAATTTGAGATGAACTTAGTAGTTCAGATACGGCTACAAATTGTAGATTCCCTCCATTTTTCAAGCTTACAACTTGCTCACAGGAAAGGTTGAAAGTTGTAAATTATTAAAACTTGCCCCTTCACGGTCATCATCACACCACCAAATTTATTTCGTTTTCATGTAATAATAAACAGTAGAGGTTAATCTCATATACATCTATATACCTATATCCTCATTACGTGTGCAAATAAATAAAGCTTTTGGGTTTGTTTATTCTGAATCTGAGGATGATGTCCACACGGCCATCAGTTTGTTTATAATAATAAAAATTAAAAATGATTGTGTAGTGCCTCAAATACATACATAGTAGCAAAATCAACAACATAAACATCCATGTCCTTATAATATATCATGAAACACTTATTTTATATCATTATCCATTATTCCCACTTCATGATACAAGTGGTCAATTTAAATTCACATTCGCATTAAAAGTAACCCCATTCCCGCGGGGGCAAGGACATTATTCCCTTAAGCAATAACAAACACACACACAACGACAACCTTACTCTCTTTACGTCCTTCCGCCATCATCGTCCCAACATCCAGCCTGTCAGGACATTACAGGAAAATAATATTATGGAATGTAATAATTTTGTGTATGTTGGCATTGGTCTCGTGTGTCGGTTGTTGTGATGGTAAACCTCATTTTAATTGAAAATAAAATGTTATTACAATTTTATTTACTTACTCTATCTCTCTCTTCAGTGGTGCAGTCCCTTTCTCTTTTTTTTATTTTATTTTATTTTATTTTTTTTTGTTGTAAAACATCCAGTGTTTCAAGTAAGCAAACACTTAACGATATGGTCCCATAGAGGCCAATTATATGCCAATTGGGGCCAAGCTCTATAGACCGTTGAGAAAACAAACTCTTCGCTTCACCCCCTCAATGGACGAAAGTTCATACGATGAATTATATTTTCAGTAATGATGTTCGAGGTTCAGTTGAAGTAAAATTAATAAATATATTTTTGTTTTTTTTTTTTTACTATTTTTGGTCTCAATAATGAGAATAACATAATTGGAATTAAAGAGATAATGAGCATAAATCAATCTGATTCAAGACGGTTTGTTTGTTTTTTTTAAACATATACCTGTGGCGGGCGGTCGTGAATAATTCCAGAGGGACAATTATTTATTATTATATCATTATCGATTGAAAGGGAAATCTGCATAATTATCGGCAGTACTAAATTCATAACAATTGCTTAACCCATGTAAAGAAACTTACTTTTAATAACACTAACTTAGAAAAAACATTTTTTGATTACACAAATTTTTTTATGAATCGGCGTTTTGTAATTCTGCAAAAATCATGCTTAAAATGCGTTTTCTTGAAAAATTTGACGTCGTCCAGTCCATTTCTTCTGATTGGCTAAGAATAATTAAAAATAAATAAATTTAATAAAATTTGTTATTTTCAGTTTTAGCAAAAACTAGAAATAAAAGCATGGAATCTGAAAACAAAATTAATGCTTAATAACCTAAAACTTTGAAAAAAAGTCAGTTTTTTTGCATTTTTTTTTCTTTAAAACTTTGAGTTTGAAAATTAATATTTTACAAACTGTTCCCTTAACCAGATTTATTTAAAAACAAAATGAAGGAAAAAATTTCTGACTTTACAAAAATGTATAACATGGCATTGTAAGTGTAACCGTTGTTTTTTAATAATGTTTTCTGCTTTAAGTCAATTTTTACAAAATTTCTCCTCCTAGCTAAATGGGGGAAATAAACTCCCCCTCCCATAACACCTTTTTCTTGCCTCAACCCAAACAACACGCTCTAGCTTTTTGTCACACTTTACGCCAATCAGCATGTGTATGTTTCAGTTTTATAATCTGTGAAGTCAACCGGATAGTCCGGATAGTTGGAGGATTCGGATCTGATTTGAAGCACTAGTTTCAAATCCAAAGTGGGGTTAGGCAAGTTGGTGATAAGTGACGTACTGCACGCAACTTTTTCAAATGGAAATGGAGGAATTCAGTGGACTCTGCAATCTCACCTAAAACATGTGGACTACCCGGATGACGTATGCTTAGTCTCTCACAGGATCATCGATCTCCATCAAATGACAATAAGGGTGGAGAGAGATGCAGAAATCTTAGGGCTAAAGATCAACTCGGCAAAAACGAAAACCATCAGCTTTGGAATGGAACTTTCTCATCAATATTTCTGGACAGCCGGTAGAGATATGACAGAGGATTTCCAATATCTCGGGAGTATTGTCTTTTTGGGTGGCGGAACTGGACATAAACATCCGAATCGGAAAAGCAAAGGCTGCGTTCAGAATGCTGGCCAAAATATGGAGAAACAACTCTTTTAGCTTAAAGACCAAGCTACGACTGTTCCGCTCCAATGTTGAATCCATGCTTCTTTACGGGTACAGCACTTCGAAAGTAACAGACGCTGTTACAAGAAAGCTGTAAACGTTCATTAATAGATGTCTTGGAAACATCTGAAAGACTTTCCGGCCCAACCGTATCTCCAATGCTGAACTTCATGCGAGAACAGGTCAGGAACCAATAGACTCTATTATACGAAGACGAAAGTGGTAGTGGATTGGCAATACACTTCGAAAAGGCGATGAGTGCACTGCGGGTTAAGCGATGCAGTGGAACCTGCTCAAGGCTGTTTCACAAAGCGAGACGTCAGCGTGACGAGATCTCTTCACAGTTGTTCTCTCTTTAAAACGAATTTCAAACAACGAAATAATACATATTAGGCCAGGCGCGCACATGCAACTAAACAGTTTGGTTTCGATTTTGAGTACTATAGGATTATATGAGAGTCCGCGCACATAAACCGGCGCACATAAACCGGTGCACACTGCCATATAAGCCCATTGTGCTCAAAATGGGAACCAAACAGTTAAGTTGCATGTGTGCGCCTGGCCTTAAAGTATTTCTCGTCGTCACGTTGCGTCTTTTTTTTCAATTTTTTGAACTTTACGACGTGACGAGACGACGAGAAATGCTTGATTATGTATTACTTCACTGTTTACGAAGAGATCTCGTCACGCTGACGTCTCGTTTTCTCGTCACACAAGAAGGCACACAAGCGGGCCGGCCTAGAAGTAGGTACTTGGCGAAGAATGGTCGAGCAGGAATCAGCACGACTGGGGAAGAGTTGGAGAGAGCTGAAGTACATTTCCAGAAAACGTACACGATGGCGCGTAGGAGGAGTGGAGGCACCCATGTCCCGTAAGGGAATCATCACGGACGTAATAGGTCCGAGGACCAATGTAAGTAAGTAGGTAATTGAATTTTATTTATCTGTTAAAAATTGTGGCTTAAAAACTTAACTTATTTATGAAATTATCTAAATTACTATCTATCTTTAAACAATTTAAGAGAGCAGTGTTAAAGAAAATACTAAATTATACCTATGATGCTAAATCTTCTCCTTTTTATGCAAAAGTACCTACCTACACTAATCTTATTTTTTTAATCATAGAAATTTATGGATTTATTTAAATTTATCCAACTTATATGTAGGTACACCAAGAGAACCTCTATACTCGGCTTATTCAACTCTGCAGTCTCCAATATATTCTATCGTAAATCTTTTTTGTTCTTGTCTTCAAAAACTACACTCAGCAGCAATGTTGTATAGACGGTGCGGACTTTGCAAAAACGTTTGAATTCCTTTCCGCAAATGATTTGCAGTCCAAGACTAATCACCAATAAATCAGTCCACGAAATGCTCTGAAACATGCTCTTGGAATCTATGGCTTCATGAATTCTTAGACAAAACTGCATATTGCCTACATAGAAAAGTTCTCTTTGGTTACGCGATACAAGTCCTTAAGTAGCGTAACAGTAGCCTAGCCATAGTAGTCATATAAAACAGTGTGGTGCACTTGTGCAACTGTTCAAAAAGCAAGACCAAACCGGACACCATAATGACTTGACATAAATTTTTCCATAAAACGATGGTATAGTGGAGCCGAGAGCGCCCGTTTAACCCCCTCCCTCCCATTTGTTATATGCACACCATCAATGTGAGAAAAAGTTTTTTTTTTCATGTCTCATAGATTTGCCAGGCTCCATAAATTTTAAAAATATTGCAACACCAAAGTCTCTAGGCGCCAACAATACTATTTTACTCTCGGTAGCATAGGGCAGAGTTATTTAAGGTATTGCCAGGATCATGTTTTTTTTTTGTATTTATAATTATTTGAAAATAGGCATTTTTAAAAATTTTCCTAAACAGACATATAATGCCAAAAGTGACAAAAATATTACTTTTGTTTTAATGTAGACCTGTTTGAACAGATTATCACACAGTAGAGATAAAACACTTCCAACAAGTGGTCTAAGCTCTTATTTTTGTATTGGCAAAGCGTTAAACAGAATAAAATGATGATGCTCACGGAATAGTGGAAATAAGATGGTATTAAATTAAAGAAAACATAATAAAATAGGGTATCGGAATATTAATTATGTCCATTAGACCAGTTTATACCAATCAGTGAATAAATTAACAAAGAAGTATTTTGTGCTCTCTTGGCATCTGAAAACAAAAATCCAATAATCCAGAGAAAAAGTGAATTCATGTATATTTTACAGTCAGATATGTTTATACCAGTCAAAAAAACCAATAAGTACATAAGTAAGTAATAATTCGACCCTGTCACATTGCTATAAGAAAGAATAAATCAAGCCAATCTAAATAAACGCAAGATAGAAGGTTTCTTAAATTAATATGAAAAAATGATTCCGGAGTAATTGGTCGAAAAATCAAGTTTTTGTTGTTTTCTTCTCAAGTGCGTTCACGATTTTAAAAGCATTTCATCAAACTTTCCTGACACACTAACATAAGAAAAAATAATTTCGGGAAAGTAATTGACCGAGATGGAATGATTTTTAATATGAGCAGGTATGTAAGAGATCAGAACAGATTAACTAGTCGAAAAAAAAAATATTTTGGTTGCATTCCTTTCCAAGTGTGCTTAATGTTTTAATAGTATCATATCATCATTCTGTTTCGGCTGCCCTGCCACGACAGCATAATGCTTTTTATTTTATACCAATTAATTGTTATAAGAACGGATTATGCCAAGCAATTGGTATAAAATGGTAGCTTTAATGACATTGTGTCAGTTGGCTGGATAAAAAATAGGAAAGAATAATTCTAGGTTTTTTTAATTAAAAAAAAGAGCAAAGTTATTCTTCCCAAGTGCGTCCAGGTTTTTAAAAGTATTATATAGGTACTATTTTCTGGCACACAAGCATAATGCCTAATTTAAACGAGTGACAAAATGCCAATAATTCTGTCATTTTATATCAAAAAATTGTCATAAAACTGGATTATGACAAACAATCGGTATTAAATAGCAGAATTAATGACATTTTGTCATTCATTCGTGTTAATAAGGCAAAAGAAAGATTAAATCAAGGTTTTTTTATTTAAAAAGAAAACACAAAAGTAATTGGTCGAAAGAGTGTTTCTTTACAGTCACGTCCGTGTTCTTAAAAATATTATATCACCCTCTAACTGTAGACTAGCATAAAAAGGAATAAGCTAGGCCAAATTATATGAAGAGTATGTAGGGCCGTTCAAAAATCAAGGTGAAAAAGATCAGAGCAGAGTAATTGGTCGAAAATAAGAATTTTGTTTGTGTTTCTTTCCAAAGTTCGTCAAGGATTTTATTGTTCTTTGCCGACAAACTAGCATGAGAAAAAAAATAAATTAAGCCAAACTATGTGAACGAGTTAGAAAGCAGAGTGTAATTGGTTGATAATCATGACATGGCAAAAGATGAACTTTTGTAGCGTTTCTTCCCAAGTCCGTCCACAGTTTGAAAAAATGTTGTATCACACCGGTTTAATATCCTATACCTTCCCTAAAAATATGATTTAAAAAAAAAAAAACACACATTAAGTCCAACTGTTAAAACCTTTTTTTGGCAACACCACGAATTCCTCTTCTGTACACTATACCATTGAAATTGGAAGATTCCTAGAGATACACATTCATTGTTTCTGTCCTCGGATGCCCGCCACCACCGCCTTCCATTTATTTGCTAGAATAGTTCTCCAAAGAGATTTGCAGATGCATCGAAGAACATCATGAAACAGGACAAAGATGCAAAAACGAAAACGACGACGATGACCGAACCATTCAAAAAGAAAAACAACAAAAAGCAAAGATAAATAAATTTATTATCTGACATGTCAAAAAGAAAATGGCTGTTGGTTTTAGTTAGGACGGTCATTCTTTGTTATTGTCCCACTTCCGATTCTCACACTCTTCGTTGGTGGTCTGTTATTGTATAAGTTGAGGGTGAATTGATATAGATAGTTGGGGACCGATTGTAAATTGAAAATCGCATCAAAAATGTCCGCAGAATATACATATTAGAGAGTCTGGAAAATTTTATTGGATTTTAGGGTTTAATTGAGTTTTTCGTGAAATGAAAAATGGTGTTGGTGCTCATTGCTCGTTGTTCGTTACAGAGATAAACAGTTGGATAGCAATCTATTAATCGGGGAAAACTATGCACTAAATGCACATACCTACATATATGTGGCCATGTAGAACTATGAGATTGCTAGAAAATGCCCAAGAATATTACACTATTATACGACTTTTGCTCTTTGAATGGCTGTAACTTGAAAGTTCCACCTCTTATACATATGTACCTATATGCGGCGCTATGAAACAAGCAACTTGACAATTCCAAAGGACAACATCACGGATGCAGTGCATATAAATGCCGAACCACGCCAACCATCAGCGTAGCACTTGGAGCAGCCATATAAAAGAGCCAGCTTATGACTATGAGAATGGACTCTTACGAGTCATAGATATGCACACAAGGATTTCGGCGGGTATATGAGTTTTGAGTGTCTGTGCCGGGTGGGGCGCGGGCGAACCGAGAGATATCTCTACAACTCTGTTTTCGTCCTTCGTGATATTCATTTGACAGTTGGAGGTTAAAAGTTTAAATGGAATTTGTAGTTTTGTGATTTATGTGGGTGTGAGAAAATTTTATACCAACCAGTTCTGTGTATTTTCTGGTCCTTGCCACTGCCGCCGTCGCCGTGCCGCCGTGATACTTTGACATTTTGGTGGCACGATATGTGTGGTTTGGTTGGATGGTTTTTCATTTCGGGGAAATCCTTTTTGCAGGAATGTATGTGTTGTTGTGATTTTGTTGTTTTTATTAATTAATAAACATTCAAAACTTTGAAACTTACACTGTGTTCAACAAAGTATTAAAGGAGAAATTGTAAATTTATTTGCTTTAAAATGATGCTGCAGCATTCATGCGTGGATGTTGCTGATTGCGGTATACATAATATTTAAATATTTGATTTTTGTTTTTTTTTTTTTCGGGAAATTTATAATTATTATATGGAGTAAGTTTTCAAACTAGTAGGTTTTTATGAATAAACAGTTAAAGAGCTTGGAACAGTACGGAGAATGTAGTAGTTGAGATTTTGTTTCGAGCCCTAGTTAAGAGACAGAATTGATATTGCATCTCTTAATCCACAGTCCCAAAAAAATCGTTCCTATTCTTCTGTTCAAATTCGAATTACATTAAAAAAAAAAAAAAAAAAAACCTAAGGAAGGCGCAGTTAACTGTACATTTATTTGTTTAACTGTTTTGTTAATATTTTCATAGGGGTGATTCATTGAGAGGTACTTTTTTCAAAAATAAAAACAAATCAATGTTATCGGGGTATTCTTTGTTATCATACAAATCATTCCATACTTTGATTTTTGTTTTTAATATCATTTCTGTCAAATGTTAACTACTTAACGTATAGCCCTAAAAATTTGGATTAAACTTTGAACCTTTAATGTGTTTTTTGGCAAACAAAATTCGCGTATCGGAAATATCATTAGATGAAAGTTCTTTTCATGATTTATGGCTTTACAATATCCAAGAATATTTTTTTTATAAATTTTTAACTTTGGGAAATTGATAAAAAAAAACTTTAAAAACTTTTTGATAAAATTTAAGTAAAAATTGCGATAACTTTTGATATGTTTTGGCAATTCTTGAAGTATGGCAATCAAAATTTATCAATACGGCGTCCGCTATTAGACAGAACACTCTCTTCAACTTAGACGATTATGTTCAAAATTTCCGTCCACCCGACCTAAATGAAAGGTGGTTAGCGATAGTCAAGCTTAAATGGTACAAGGCTGCTGGTGCGGATGGGCTCAGCCAGCCGAACTATTCAAAGCAGGGGGATATGACTTGGCAACTTATCTCAAAAATTTGGTCGGAGAAAAGTATGCCCCATGATTGGAATCTCAGTATAGTGTGCTCCATCGCCAGTCACAAGAAAGGAGATGCAAACTACAGAGGTATAAGTCTCCTCAACGTCGTATACAAAATCTTGTCATCTGTATTGTGTGATCGCTTAAAATCGTTTGTCAACGATCTTATCAGCCTGGTTTTAGGCCCGGCAAATCAACCGTCGATCAAATGTTCACACTCCGATAGATTTTGGAAAAAACCCAAGAGTTTCGAATCGATACATCGATTTCCAATTCAATTCGCATATGATAGCGTATCCGTCAAAGTCGGCAAGAAGACCACCGAACCCTTTGATGTCGAGAAAGGTTTGAGGCAAGACCTCATGTAAATTGTTTAACATCGTTCTTGAAGCAATTGTACGCAACTCGCAAAGTCAACAACAGAGGTACAATTTTTTATATACTTGCTTATGCAGATGATATTGACATCATTGAGAGAACGAAGCGAGCTGTTACCGGCGCGTTTGCAAGTATTGAATCGGAGGCGGCGAAAATACGGTTTGGCTGTTAATGAGGACAAGAGGAAGTATATGCTATCATCGAGAAAGGAATCTCAACATCGCCGAATTAAGCAAAACGTCACGATGGATAGGTTCAACTTCATCAAGGACTTCGTCTACCTGCGGCTCGTTCCACTATTACCTCGAAAAATGACATTTGTGCAGAGATCAAACGAAGAATCGCTCTAGCCAATCGCTGTTTCTTCGGCTAAGAGGGAATTTGTAGTAAAGCCCTCTGTCAAAGAAAACCATCAAAAAACCATTTATATCAAAAGTCAAACCTAGTCCTGCTGAATGGGGCAGAAGCATGGACCCTGTCAAAAACGAATGAGAATCTGCTTGGGTGCTTTGAAAGAAAAATTCTTCGGGTATGATCTTCGGTCCAGTATGTATCGATGGAGTATGGAGAATAAGATTTAACAATGAGCTTAACGGGCTTTACAGCGACGTCGACCTGGTCGAGAAGCTGAAAATACAGCGGCTGAGATGGCTGGGACACGTGGGGCGCATATGGACATCGACGCTCCAGCCCAGCGAGTCTTCGAATATACCCCCAATGGTCTGCGCAGCAGAGGAAGACACTACCTTAGGTATATGGCGCAGAAGTTGGATAAGACCACAAACAATTATATACAGATGTCTCATCTCAATAGAAAATTATGACATCAAAAGAAAAATGAGCCAACAAATTATCCGCCAACAAAAAGCTTTTTAGATTTCATATTAACCAAGAAAAGCTTTTTGAGAATAAAAAAGAGAACAACGTGAAAAGATCTCTTTGATCTTCTTCTGTCACTTAACACAAGATAGAGATACAGATACACTAACAATATTTTATTATTTGTGACCAATCATTCTACGGGTCAGTGGGTAAATGTTATATATATATAGAAAATTTTTTTTACATCCCTTATATATGTAGAGCTCCACTGCGAAGGGATTTTTTGAAATTCTCATAATTAATAGGGTAAATTTGGGTAAATGTAAAGTAAAGTCGGATTTCTAATTTCTAAATGAAATTTTTTAGAATTTTCAAACCAAATACATTCAATAGAGTTTTATTATATTAAAATGGTGAACTTAATTAAAAAATTCTAAAAAAAATTTTTTACCCTACAAACTTGGTTAAAATTCAAAAACACCAAAATCGAGTTTTTTTTAAATAATTTTTTTAAATCAGGTGTATTTTTTAGAATTTTTTCAAATACATTTTTAATTAGGAAATTAAAAAAAAAGTTACCCATGTTTAAGGAATTTTTTGTGGGCGTGGTTATTGTGGGCGTTAAGAATTTTTGAAAACTCATACATTTTTTTTTCAATTTTTTCACACTTTTTATTTTTTATCTTTTTAACGGAGAATGCTAAAAACTTGAAATTTATAGGTGTTGTAGGGATTATTGACCCTGACATATTTGGAAAATTTCAGATTTCCAAAATGCCGTTAAGCTGAGATATTTAAGTTTGAAAAAATAGGCAAATCAATTTTTTATAGTTTTTTACAATTATCTTTTTATTGGTAGATAGTAGGGAGTTGAAATTTTTACACATAATAGAATTTATTGAGTTTGATGTAATTGCATTTCAATTTTATTTATTTTTACATTTAACCGGAAATAGCGGTAAATATTGACTTCTTTAACATATCTGTTAATTACGTATCACTGCGTGCATCGATTAATTTCGTTTTTCTTTAGTTTGCATGTCCGTTTAACAACAAAAACTTTGATACCTCATTTGCATATGTACGCCCCCTACAAGCTTCGCAATCTTAATTAAAAACCAATCAAAAAATCAATAAAAATGCACTAAAACTGCCTGTTTCGTTCGTTGTCAACCACCATGCACCAGTGGGAGATAACTGTTATTTTATCAAAATCCTAAAAATCAATTGATAGTGTTCGATTAAAAAATTCATAACTTCTAAACTATACGTCCGATCGATTAGGTTAATGTCTTAAAACAATCACAAAATGTTAAGCTTCAATTTTATGTAAAAATAATTTCATGGAGGGGAAGCATTCTATACCAAAGGGGGATGAAAAGTCGTCATCAAATCAATTTTAATTTTTCAAAATGCAAAACATGATGAAAAATTTTCAAATATCGAAAAACAATATACTACAAAGTTATAGCCACAACATTTCTCTACAAAAAAGTCAGTCGTTGTATACATGTAAATACGACACGAGACGAGCCAGGGGCCATTTAATTGGTTTAAAGCCAAAAAACGGCATTTTAATTATAAAAACCAAATAAAATCACCGACTTGGCCATCTTATAAAGCTAATAACTTTGCTATTAGTTATCGGATCTTCTTCATGTTGATAAATATAGAAAGAAGAAATGTTTATCTACATATATATATAAAATTTATTGCAATACAATAAAAAAAGTCATACTAAAAACGTGTTTTAGTCCAAAATCAATTCGATTTTTATTCTTTTAAATTCAAAAGTTGATGAAAAATTTCAAAATTTTGAAAAATAAATATAATATATATGTAGGCTAAAACATTTTCTAAAATAATGCCAAGCAAGGTTTTAAGGTTAATTCAACAGGAAAATTACTAAAATTCGTTTTACGCGGTTTTTACGATTTTAGTCAAAAAATGCAATAGACACGGCTTCATATATTATTTTTTTTTCTTCCAAACTACTTAACGCACCTTAAATGTTAATATCTTAAAATACTGTCATTAAAACAGGTATAAAATTTAAAAAAAAAGAATGTATATAATTGCATTACAAATTTGAAAAAAATGTAAAAACAAATTGAAATAGTGTTTTTTTTTTACCCACTTAATTGATTTAAAAATTTAAAACTATATGTAAACTTGATCGTAGAGAAAAAAAATTATTAAAATATCATTGGGAAATATATTCTTTAAATATATGTAGAACACAACAAAGCCATTCATCAAACAGGGGAGCCGATATAAATTATTTTTTGAATTAATTTTTTTCAAGACTTGGTTTTTTAGGCCAGCGCTTGCCTGATTTAATCGTTCACTCCTTTTTATATAATTCACGGATTTAATTCAAATAACTTTTTTTCACTTAAGGGTAAATAAGCGCTTTATTTTTATATATAAAACATACCCATACGTGACGTAGTATTAACATAAAATGTTCCACAAAAAAGAATTCAACATAAAAAAATAAACCTAAAAATTGAAAAATAATTATTTTAAGTTGAATTTTCTGAGCTTCCCACCCTTACCATTTTCACCACGATCAGTTTATGGGTTAATTTTTTTCAGAATTGCATTCCTCAAATGTCATTCAATATTTTCACATATGAAACAAAGCTGTGTGTTTTTTACAAGCCCCATACAAAAATTTCAAAATGTATGCTAATGAAATTTCGTAATATTTCTAAGGCCAAATGCATGAAAAATTGCGAAATTAACGATGCAGCTGTGGAAAATCGGCTATAAGTCGAGAAATAATACTTCGATTTTTATAATTTAAAAATCAATAGATAGATAAAATCATCACAAATATTTAAATTATAAAAAAAATATAAATAAGTAAATAATTTCAATACCTTAGGGGCTCCCGTCAAGAATAAGGAAAGTTTTCAACTAAATTGATAATTTAATAACGATTTTCCAATCGATTTTCAAGATTATAATTTATTTATTTTCTTGACTTACCAGCAATTATTTTGGTATATATATTATTTTTCTGTTTTAGGGAATAGTTTTTGAAATATTAATTTAAAATAAATATACATATATAGGTAAACAAAAAATTTCAAACTGATTTTTTTCAAAATTTTACGTAATTAATTACTATTTTTTTTTTTTAATTTAGTGCTTTTATTAAAAGCAGAAAACCGGATCCTCAAATATCTTTAAGTTTTTAATAAAATTAAAAATAACGGGAATGGGAAATTTTCTAAAAGAATTGACTTAATACAAAAAAAAAATTATTAAAAAACAACAGCAAACAGACATTTTTGCTTTTATTTTAATTTTAAATTAAGTTGCTTTAGTGAACAGTTTTTCAAAAATTAATTTTTAATCTAAAATTTGTGAAGTAAAATAAATAAAAAAATCGTGTTCAAAATTTTGCGTTATTAAGTAGTATTTGTGTTTTTAAAATTCGAAGCCCCTAATAATTTCTAGTCAAACACTAAAAACTGGATGCCTAAATATCCTTTAGTTTTTGAAAAAATTGAAAATAATGAAATCTACTTTACTACTTAAACAGTAGAAAAAGGAGCTTTAGAGCAACAAAATATCGGATGGAAGTTCTTTTGTTATTTTCAATTTTGTAAAAACTAGAGTAGGTACATTTTGACATGTGGTTTTAAGTGTTTGACTTAAAATTGATGGGAGCATTGAATATAAAAAACAAAAATGCTACTAAATAACGTAAAATTTTTAAAAAAATCAGTTTAAACATATTTTTTTTAATTTTGTTGCTTCAAAAATTTTAGTTTGTAGCTGTTACCGTTGTGGTTTAATAATATTTTTTCTATTTTAAGTCAATGCTCTTAGAAAATTGCCTCTCCCGTTATTTTGAGTTTTCTCAAAAACTAAGACATTCTAGCATCCGGTTTTCTGTTTTTGACTGAAAACTAATATGAAAATTGAATATTGAAAAAAAAATAATACTTAATTACGTACAATTTTGAAAAAAATCAGCTTGAAATTTTTTTTTTCAAAATTTTGACTGAAAATCAATTTATCAAAATAAAATTAAAGAAAGGATATGTTTTCAAAATGCTATTGCGTGACTCTATAGGTACATACTACGAGTTTTTATTAATAATTTTTTTCTGTTTTAAGTGATTTTTTTTTGAAAATTGCCCCTCCCGCCTAAACAGGGGGAAATATACCCCCTCCCATTTTTGTATAGCTAAGTAGGTAGTTACCTACGTTAAAATGTAATAAAAACTAAAAAAATTGTTAAGTATTCTTTTCACTTACAGACTGTTCACATTGATTACAAATATGTTTAGCACCTATGTATGTAGGTACCCAGGCACATATGATCTAAATATATACCTAATACCAACCAACGTTGGTACGACTTTTTGAAGTACCTACATTTCAACGACGATGTTAAAATAAAATACAAATACAGAACTCTGACTTTCAAAAAAGGCAAAACAAGTATGTACATATGTGTAGGTACATACCTACAACATAATCCGAACGAATAAAATTAAAAGAAGTAGGCACCTACTCAGCTACATTTATATGGCCACTTTATTTAATAAATCAGCACCGGAATGGGATAAAGTTTCTTCATAGATATCCATTTAAATGCATTAAACACAAAACCTATGCGTACTAAATAAAAATTACATAGCTACCTCTACTTAACTACATATACATACCTAACCTATCCTTTCTTTTAATTTTAGAAGCAAACAGATCTTTTAAAATCAAAAACTTATCGTTATCATTCATTTCATTATTCCAACTTGCACCCCTAATTCAAGAAAATCTTTAAGCGGACACAATAAATTATTGTAAAAAAATCCTTCTTCGTTTCCCACCCTCATGGATACACACAATCAGAAATCAGAATACACAACACCACACTTTTTTCTTGCCAAAAGATTCAGATATCTGTAACCATTAAAAAATTTCTACAAAAAAATGTGGCGGCAGGTGGGCTGTGAATTTGAGAAAAAAAGAGTAAAAGAAAAAATACAGACGGAAGCAAAAGAGCAATAGAAAAAATACATTATTATTTGTTTTTAGAGAATACCAATTTTGAAGAGAAAAAGCATTGGACAGAGACATCAAAACAATTGTTTGAAAAGAGCTTTGTTAAAAGCTTTTCGAAATGCAGATTTTCAGTTTCATATGACACTTTTTTCTATGGAGCTGAGACATCTGTATATAATTGTTTGTGATAAGACCTTAACTAACTTGGAGTGCATAACTGGAGGCAGCTAGCTTAGCTAGGGACCGAGCTGGCTGGATGAGCTTGTTGGTTGAGGCCGATGTCCAATGTTTAACTTATTTATTTAATAAAAAGAATAAGGGCCAGTGGTTCAGATCCGTAGTTCAGGAATTTTAATTCACCGATTTTGGCGAATTAACTGAGGTTCAACGAACGGTTCAGGGATGTAACTGGCTTTTATTACATACTTGAACATTGAACCATCGTTAGAGATCAGTAAATCTGCCAAAATTGGTGAATTAAAATTGCTGAACCACACGAGTAAAATAATGAACCATATGTGTACAACTGGCTCTAAGTTAATTTTAACACCTACATATGTGAAAGTTTATTCATAATTACTTACTTTTAGAGTAGAATGTGTTTAATACGTGGCACAGAGGACCATCTATAGGTCCTACTCCTATATGCCCCCATAATGGGGTTCGTAACAAGATGCCATTTTTTAACTACAACAAAAACTAGTTTTCGTCTTAAAAAAAAAAGTGCAAAAATCAGTTTAAAATAGAACCCTGTACTAACAATATAATAAAAGAAAATACAAAAAATGTGTTAATAGATAAAAATCCTTTTAAATTTTAATTTTACTTTATTTTTGAATAATTCTAAATATTCGCATTGAAATCAAATCTTCTTTAAACAGAAAAGTCATTCAATAAATCTCTTCTTTATCTTATCTTCAAATCGATAGCACTCATTTTTACTTCCAATTCATGATAACATAATTATTTCTAAACTTATAATCGTGTGTCCTAATTAATTATTATATCTTACTTTGTTTGAATTGGACATTTATACATAATATTTAATTTATAAATATCCTTTGAACTCATGTCTCTTCTCTGACCGATTTCAGCATTTGGATCAAGAATCGGAATAATTGTTTTCTCTCCGTTCTTTGAAAAAGCCGTTGGCCCGTAGTGCATAACACTGCCATAATCATATTCAATTCCAAAATCTTCGACCACTGTTGAATTGTAAATGTCAAAATTATGCTCTTTACCTGGGGAGATATTTTCGACGACAATTTTCACAAATTTATCACGATTCGATGCACTTTGCTGATGGTAGAAGCCAAGGGCATGTAAGAATTCATGAACAATGGTGGCCAACCGGAAGCAGCCTTTATCTAATTCGTAATTTTCGAAATTCACATTTTGCACACCGTTTTGAAATCCAACTGCCGAATGGCAACCTGTTGGTAAGCTAGTTACATTTATGAAAGCAGTTGTGGTCTCATTAGCTGGAATGAATCGAATGCAGGATACTTCTTCCAGCAATTGCATTCCACGAAGGACGTGATTTCTATGAGCTGCATCTAAATTAAATGTAAGTTTAAAGTATTCGTCCTCGCTTTGGGAATTTCTGATGAGACTTACCGAAATGTCCAGTAGCGAATTTGTAATAGACGTTTCTCTCAGGCCAACGATATTTGCTTGCAATCAAACCATTTCGTGCTCTTCCTTCAATAATCATCTCTTGCTCCGGGGAAAGGATCATATCGCCCTCAAAGTGGTCTCCCTGTTCTGGATCCTTCTCTACTACCCGAGTGGGATAGCCAAGTGTCAGACCCAAAACAGCCGATACAAAGATAAAACCAATTATTGACTTCATTGTCAGTTGAAGTTTAGGAGCAAATTGTCCAATAATGTTCGAAATAAGGAATTTTAAGCTAATTTGTTGATCAATTTAAAAGTATTTCCCTTAATAGAGCTTTTGTTTAACCAAAGTGTTAAATGCAAACATTTTTATCTTATCGTGCTTTGTTTCAATAAATTTGCGCTCATACCATTGAAGGTTACTTTAAGGCACTTGAAAACTGGACGCTTGAAAAAAATGGTTTTTTTAATGGATCTTATCGATAAGACGATCAATCAAGTTTGTTAAGTGCTCGTGTGTATGACATTAACGACATGAGGATTAGGACTTATCAGATCTATACATAAGTAGGTATACATTAGCTTATCAAAGGTGTTTTAAAAA
Organism: Epistrophella euchroma; assembly: GCA_947049315.1. Taxonomy (NCBI): domain Eukaryota; kingdom Metazoa; phylum Arthropoda; class Insecta; order Diptera; family Syrphidae; genus Epistrophella; species Epistrophella euchroma. Next base: position 15,208,102 of record OX346245.1, on the reverse strand, counting down.
GAAATATTAAACCAGTTTGCCTTAATAACCACAACCTTTAGCTATCAAGAGGAAAAAAATCGTTTTTGAATAAAAAAAACCGAAATGCCTACTAACCATGACTGATAAAAAAAATGTATGAAAAATAACACAACTACAAACTATTTGTTTAATATATATGTTAATAAATATAATTATTGGTAATTAACAAAGTTCAACAATAGAATCTTATCTTATTACTTTAAGTGTGATTAATAGCACTGGATTTATTGAAATACGGTTTAAATTTATGATTTCCTAGTTTCGCAATAGTTTTAAAAAAAATTTGCACAGCGACAAAATTTTCCAATATAATTGGACAAAACTTAATTAAAAATATTATATACTATGTTTAACTTTTGAATAATATTGAATAACTATTAATGTTATTATTATACCAATAAATCTGAAGTATTAAGCCTAGTATTCTGCTGATGCGAAACTAAAAATCCCATACAAAAATGACACAACGAAATCATAAACGTTCTGCGGTACGCTGTTCGATGAACGAAATCGATAATTGTAGCAGATTATTTGGAGAGATCTCCCCTCTGTTTTCGCCTGTCCTGCTGCTCCTGCACCATTAATTGTTTGCGGAAAAGTGACAGTTTCTCTTTATTCTTGTTTGTATTTGTTCTTTTTTTCATCATGACATTGCTTTCTGTGATTTTTATGCGATTGTGTTTGTTTTTGTAAATAGTGAAACTGTCATGTCATGCATTTCGTTTCGTATCAGCAGACTACTAGACTTTAAACTAAAATGTTAAAAATATATATTTTGGACTTCAACTAAATTATTTTAAATTTTGTTTTGAAATTTTGTTATAAATACGGTTTCGAAAACGATAATTTTT